>JAXCGZ010015256.1:0-122804 GCA_037179515.1 Halocaridina rubra | reverse complement strand
ATTTATTCCACACAGTGTATTCTCTATTTGTTTAAGACATGGAATTAACAATAATCATTCAACAATTTCTAGATTTTTAATATTGAATCTTCACCCATTTGTAATAAATGCCCTTTTTTATAATTTCTTACTATTTTTCTTTTTGTATAGTTCCTAGGATTTTTATCCATTTGAACCATCTCATAGTTCATTTTGTCTTTCTCTTTTACTTTGCATATTCTTTTTTCACTCTCCTGCAGCATGTTCTAAAAGGCAACTCAGCATGGCAAAGCGATGGGATGGTATTCCTCCCCTATCCATTTTCCCTCTTACAAACAATCAAGGCATATTAGTAGGATCTAATAAGAAAACTAGCCATAACCTCACATATTAAGCCATATGAAAATTATTTCTAGTCAGTGGTAATTATGCCTAGAATTCTCATCTATAAATTAATGTTTTATTTTCATTTGAAATTTGATCCAATAATCACAACTTGGTAAAAGTTTGGCAAGGTAAGCAAACTTAATCGGCTAATTGTAAGTTTTGCAGTGCAAAACTATTTTGCTTCCAGAACTATAATGCTGCATTGGCTTGCCTAGGTGCTGGATGTTTGCTTATTGTTATTCCATCTTTGTAGTTACTTACTGAATTGTTTTAGTTTTATCCTTCATATAAATGGTACAAGAGAGTGAAGATTGGAATTCTTTTTCTGGAAATAAATCTGAATATCCGAATTGTTTAGATAAATCAAAGGACTAATCCTCACAAAGTAATTCTTCTTCGGATTGCTGTTCTGAAACTAATTTTTCTTCAGATTGGTGTTCTGAAACTAATTCTTCTTCAGATTGGTGTTCTGAAACTAATTCAGCAGATGAGAATTAATCTATTTTCAATGCTAGACGTGGTGTAGAATGAAATGTGACCCTGATAATACAATCCTGCTTTTCCGCGTCTTCTGTTTAGCGATTCACCTGGTATAGAACGTGAAGTAAATTAACCCTGACCCTCAAGGGCCTTTGCCCTCTACACTGTTAATGAAATATTAGATTGTATTTGTGAAGATACCAACGGATATGCTATTCAGAATGGCGTTACAAATGGAAAGACGAATCACACATGCAGTTACATTTGTTTTTTGCTTTGAAAATATATCTGAGGATTGTACCCATGTCCAATGAAAATATACACTATTCAAAAGATCCATTATTTAAAATGACAATTTTTACAACTTATGTCTCTTGGATGCTATATGAAAATGAATTTTATGATGAATCAGCACATCCAGATCCTAGAATAAAAAAAATCTATGAATTTTATTGCAGTTTAGAGGAGAAATTTCCTACTTTTTACATCTCGAAAAGAGAAGATAGTATTAATGAAATACCTCATGCTATATAAAGAAAGGTTGGGATGGATACAGTAAATTTCTTTGAAGCATTCTAGGTTTCACTCATCTAGAAAATGTTTCTTCGTGTGTTGTGATGTCTTTGATAAAACCATTGCTGCAAAAGAATTATTGTCAAACTATTGACAATTGACACGCAAATTCTGACTTAATACATCTTCTTATTGCTCGAAAAACATATGTATGGTTCTGTTAGAATGAACAGGTAATATATGCCATCCCAATTGAAGAATATGTCCTTTAAAGAAAAAGGTAACATGGATGTTTATCACAAAGGAAAAGTAATGTCTCTGCTAGAGAGGTAAGGAAGAGGGTTCACACCTTCCAGTATTCAAAGTACATAACAAGTGGAAGTGGGCACTAGGAAAGGACTAATGAAAAACTCTAAAGCTGTCTGTGATTATAATCTTACAATTGGAAATGTACATTTGGTAAACCAAAATCAGTGTAAGTATTCTAATCCCAGAAGCAAAAATATTGTTCAAAACGATTTTCTTCACTTTTGACATGATCCTATGGATCTCATTTAGTCTGTACAATGCCTGTGTTGAGTTGTAAATTCACCCCTTCAGTATAGAATGGAAATGATAAGGGGTCTAATTGAAAAGTACCATTCTCAACTTCCTCCTTCAAAACCTGGAATATCATCATCTGGTCACCATCCTTCTTTTTTTTACTCCGAGGATATTTCCAATGGAATTCCCACCGACATAAAAAAAAAAAAAAAAGGCCCAGCAAGATGTGTAATCTGTGCACAGTAACAGAAAAAAAATAGCAAGAGAGAGCCGGGTTTAATATATGTGAAGAGTTTGTGTGTGTGTGTCTCTCTCTCTCTCTCTCTCTCTCTCCTCTCTCTCTCTCTCTCTCTCTCTCCTCTCTCTCTCTCTCTCTCTCTCTCTCTCTCTCTCTCTCTCTCTCTCTCCTCTCTCTCTCTCTCTCTCTCTCTCTCTCTCTCTCTCTCTCTCTCTCTCTCCTCTCTCTCTCTCTCCTCTCTCTCTCTCTCTCTCTCTCTCTCTCTCTCTCTCTCTCTCTCTCTCTCTCTCTCTCTCTCTCCTCTCTCTCTCTCTCTCTCTCTCTCTCTCTCTCTCTCTCTCTCTCTCTCTCTCTCTCTCTCTCTCTCTCCTAAAGCTACAGGGCCTGATGACATATCCCCTCATGTGCTTAAAAAATGCGCAAACACAATATCAGTGGCACTAAGTATCATATTTAAGGAGTCACTGGAGTCGGGGGAGATTCCAAGATGCTGGAAACAAGCAAATGTGATACCTATCTTCAAAAAGGGAAGGAGGGATACGGCTCTGAACTATAGACCAGTTTCCTTGACCAGCATAGTTTGCAAACTTATGGAGAAACTACTAAGGAAACATATCTCTCTTCACTTGGAATCCTTCAACTTTTTGTCAGTGAGGCAACATGGCTTCAGAGAAGGAAGATCAACAGTAACAAACTTATTAGAATTTTATGATGAGGTAAGCCAATCTTACAGGAAAGAGAGGGCTGGGCAGATTGCATATTCCTAGACTTCCAGAAAGCGTTTGACACTGTTCCACATGGGAGACTTATTAGGAAGCTGCAATCAATGGCTAGAATAGGTGGAAATGTCTTGGAATGGATAAAACTTACTTAGAAGGAAGGGAACAGAGGGTTAGAGTAAGACACTCAGTGTCTGAATGGAGAAGAGTTAGTAGTGGAGTTCCACAGGGTTCAGTTTTAGGGCCACTTTTGTTCCTTGTATATGTAAATGACCTACCAGAGTCTGTAAATTCATTCATGAATATGTTTGCAGATGATGCAAAGATTGTGAAGAAAGTAAAAAACGAGAACAATGGTAGAGAACTTCAGGAGGATCTAAATAATCTGCATGAGTGGTCAGAAAAGTGGCTAATGAAATTCAATACCTCAAAATGTAAGGTAATGAGAATGGGTACAAGTGCAAGAAGGCCCAAGCTTGACTACTCGGTGGCTGGAGTACAACTTCAAGAGACAGAAAATGAGAGAGATCTAGGAGTAAACATACTGGCAGATTTGTCTCCAGAAATACATATAAATGGCGTAGTAAGGGCAGCATATGCATTCTTATCAAATGTAAGGGTAGCCTTCAGGCACATGGACAAGGAAATGTTCAGAAATATTTATGTAACCTATGTGAGGCCAAAACTCGAATATGCAGCCCCCTTTTGGAATCCGCACTTGAAAAAGCACATAGCTAAGCTTGAAAAAGTTCAAAGACATGCCACGAAACTGGTGCCAGAAATATGCAATCTCAGTTATGATGAGAGGCTGAGGGAATTAGACTTGCCATCACTCGAAGCTAGAAGAGTAAGGGGGGATATGGTGACAGTCTTTAAATTCCTTCATGGTTATGATAGAGTGGATAGGGATCGATATTTCGATATGGCTGGCTCTAGAACTAGAGGTCATAGTTTGAAGCTTCGTAAGAAAACTTGTTTGCAGGATGTAAGGAAATACTTTTTCAGTGTAAGAGTAGTTGATAATTGGAATTCGCTAAGCAAGGAGGTAGTTAATGCTATCTCAATCCATAGTTTTAAGGACAGGTACGATAAGTATCACTAAATCTAAAAATGGAACCGATCAGGAGACGGGAAGATACAAGCTTTGGGTTCTTTCCCGTAAACACAATTAGGTAATCACAATTAGGTAATCACACAAAAAACTAAAATGATGAATTTATTGTATTTACATTGTACAGGTATTTTTCATTTTCACATTGAATGTTGTGCTTTATGTAGTGTTTAATTAAAAGTATTACTGTATTCCTCTTCTTTCATAATGTGATTGTTGCCACTAAAGATCCTTAGCTGGAAACAACAGATAATCAGATTTAGTGGACTGGGTTCCTATTATTAGTCCGTTAAATTGAGACTTGAGTGTATATTTCTTCAAAGGCACGTTCTGTCTTTAAAAGAAGAAATTGGTGTAGTTCCAGAGAGAAGCATATTTAAAAGAATATTAAATCCCTTAAGGCGTTAATTAAGTATAAAATGAATAGAAATATGATGTTTTTATAATAATGTTTCTTATGTAGTCAATAATTTGTGACTAGAGTATTGAAGAACTTCCCTTTCTATTAATAGTATTTATTAACTCAGACATTTGTTTTCCAGGGTAACTGATATCTTCAAACATCAGGATATTAAACTAAGTTTATTGGGACACAAGCTTCTTGACCAGTTTGATATGCTTCGGGAAGGCAATGATGCTCTCTTAGAGAGAATTGTAAGTGATATTGTTATATTCATATTTGTATTACATCTTAGTTTTCTTAATATTTAACGAGAATGTTCATGTTTACTAAAAAGTGATGCAGAATTTAATGCTTCTAATCAGTATTCTCTAGTTTAACAGGCAACTGTTGTGTAAGTTAACTGTTTGGAGTCACTGACTTTATTGTGAAAGTTTTGTGATATTATTATTATTATTAATAATAATACAGTATATACATGTTCTCTACATGCTGTAGGATGTAACCATTAGAGATGGCCCTGGTTGTGGCAAAAAGGGAACACTACACACAATTCCACCACAGTGTAGGAAAAAACTGAAAGGGATGGATTAGAGTGGATGACAGTTCCGTTTTGATAACTGCAAGATGTGACACCATCAGAGTAGAAATATGTCCGACTACCGCAAAATTGCCCAGTTGACTTTGCCTTGTTGTGTTATAGATGTCAAATAGTCCTAACGTGATTTGAATAAATATTTAATGACAGAAAACTTAATATCTTGGTACTTTGATAAATTGAAAAGGAAAGGGAGAGAAAATATAATATATGGTAATGGCAGAAATCCAAGATATAAAGGAGTGGAGATTATATACTGAATGAGTGGCAGTATTAAGGAAGTATGGAGAGAATTAGTCTTAATAGTTAAATTTTTTGTTTGTGTTCCTTTTGAAAGTGAATGCTACTTTATACCTTCTGGCTTTTTATCCTGTTTCAGCTGACACTGTGTCAGGTATTATGTTCATTCTGTTTAATGTTGTGATTGTAGTCATAATGAGATTGGAAGTTTTATTTATTTATTATTTTTTTTGGCATTAAAAGCATTTGATAATGTTGTCCTCTGTATAAAGTAGTACTGTATTCATGTTATAATTGTAAACTACACCTAAAATGTAAGTTTATGTAAATAAAGTCTTAGAATTGTCTTTATTTATGTATACAGAACTCAGATATAGATGAAGCTTCTGGACTCAAGAAAAATGCTGATGCAGAACTTTTAGAACCAACAGTTATAAAGAAAGTAGAGGTAAGTTAGTAATAGTTTGAGACTTTGTAATGTTAATTTTTTTTAAAGTCTTTGATATACATTCATAATTGAAGCTTATCGTGTACTATTCTCATCATAACTGTGTTTTCATTATTGTCATTGTCATTTAAAGATTTGAGTTTTCAAAACATTTCCTTTATATTTATTTAATTTTTTTGCGTGTTATAATGATATAACAAGGTCATTATTACCATCTCAGTAATTTTTAGTGTTAAGTAGAAGAGTTTGATTCATGCATGTACCCTGTATTTTATAATTGTCTCCCTTCAAAAACTGTATTTTGAAATGAAATCATAATGGCCCATGCATTAGTTAGAGTATTGTTGAAGAGCAAGGGATTGAAATGGCAGTGAATAAAATTCTGTCTAGAACATTATAATGTTTTGTAGTTTATTTTGTTTAGATGGTAGGAATGTATTATTACTTTGTTAAAGTATGATAGAATGTATTAACTTTCTTATTCAGGCACCAGCCTCTACATCCAGTGGGAAGAACATGGTTCTCCTTGCCTCACGTGTTGTACAGAAACCACAGCTCTTTTTTGAAGAAAAAATAGACAATTCGCATAAGAGGCCATTTTTACCTCTCCTCAAAGAAAAACCTAATAGCTTAAAGCCTTTGGCTGTGCTGCTCTGCATCACCGATGCAGGACATGAGTTGTAAGTAAAATTTTCTGTTGGGGCTTAATGTATTTTAGCAAGTATCAGAATAAACATTAAGATTCATGGTTAAGTGACAAAGGGATCTTAAATTTTTTATAATCGTGTAAATAAATATGTTGAATTTATAAGAAAAGTGTTAAATATTTTGCATTATTTTTAATGGCTGTATACATAATGACTCACCATTTGCAAACTTGTGTCTTTAATATTTTTAGCATGTGAACCTAATTTTAATATTTTAGCATTATAAGAAGGCCTTTGTTGATTTTATGGAATGGTATTGATATGTATATATACAAATCAGTGTATTAGTCATGTCATTATTTCTCTTAAAATTGATCATTAGGATTTATGTAATACAAAAGAGATGCAGACTGTTATCATACAAAAAAAGAAAAACATAAACCATCTATTCTCATTCTACATGTCAGATGTGTTTGGGATTAATTTTTTTTTTCTCTTAGAGTAATTTATCAGTCATTCATAGTATGTTTTCTGTTACTGTGATGTGATATTTTCATGCTGTAGAAGCGGTATACACTTTATTTATAGATATTTATTTCTTTGCTTGGTATTAGTGTCAGGCATGTATAGGAATGCAGTTTATTTAGAAGAATTGGGAATTTACATAAAAATTCCAACTTCTCTTACAAATCTATTCAATGTCTTTTCATAGTTAGTGATTTACTAATTAAAAGGTCTTTATGATTTTCAGTTACTCCCATCCCTATGAGTATGAGCTTTTCCATTGGACCCCTCCAGTGTCACAGCAGGAGCCTGTTGCCCCCATCGTTCCCAAACCACTTGATGATACTCCAATTGTGGTAGTAGAAAGAGAAGAAGATTTAGTTAAAGTTGTTGAGGAATTGAAAACCTGCAGAGAATTTGCTGTGGACTTGGAGGTATTTTATAAATACAAAATTCTTTCTTTGTTTTATTGGTCTCATATTATACATAGTAAATGCCTTGTTGCATTTGACTATCCCAGATCAGGAATGCCTATGTTCGGGCAAAAAATATGTTGCAATATATTCTTCATAGAATTTACATTTATTCCTGGAAAGCACTTCAAGTACTATGTAAGCCCCTTGTAATTCTTTAGTTTATTTCTATAGATTTCAATATACACTCGCAATATGCTTGGAGCTATTATATTTTTACATATCATGCTGAGATCATGTTTTGCTATAAGAATCCTTTGAATTATTTGCCTATTGGACATGGTGGATATTTGTATGTGTTGTTGACTCTGAACTCATTCTGAGGCGTCCATTAGGTTTGTATCTTGTATTACCAATGTAATAATATTCTCTAAATTCTTAACTACTCTTCTCAGTAGATTGGTCTCCTCTTCATCCTTTTCTCAGTAGGTTTGTATCTTGTATTACCAATGTAATAATATTCTCTAAATTCTTAACTACTCTTCTCAGTAGATTGGTCTCCTCTTCATCCTTTTCTCAGTAGGTTTGTATCTTGTATTACCAATGTAATAATATTCTCTAAATTCTTAACTACTCTTCTCAGTAGATTGGTCTCCTCTTCATCCTTTTCTTAGAGTTCTTGGCATGTGGCCAAAAGCTGCCCATCACTATTATCTTTTCCTTTCCCTTCCTCTGTCTCTTTTAGGTGTTAAGTATATTATATTTGGAACATATTTTCTTATATATTCAGTTAATAAAACACAAGTAATTTTAATGGGTGAATAAGAATTCTGCTGTCAAATTCCCTTCTTATTATAAACTTTTCCGCAGCTTACAAAACTGATTTTGTCTATTGGCTCTATTTTTTAAACACAATCCAAAGTTTATATGTTATGTGTAGATTTTAAGATGATACTTTTATCATCAACCCATGTAAGTGATATATTTGTATATTGAATGTCATGCTCATTTATCTCTAATTATGCAATCAAATTACGATATATATTTATGTATACAAATGTAGTCTCCGTGGCAAAATTGTAGCGTCCGCGACTGAGGCGGCAGGTCGAGGGTTCGCGCCCTGTCACGGACTGAAGTCAATAAAGGCACACACTCAGGGTAACGATTACATCTGCCAAAACAAGTCCTTTGCAAGAAGGCAACTGTCCTAGCCCTTAGTTGAAAAGGGACTTCGTGACGTAAAACCGAAACAAACATTTATGTATACAAATGCTTTTAAACACAGTTAAATAGATTAGTAACTTCTTTTTACTGTGCTCAGTGTCCATAAATCAATATGTAAAATATATGGATTTTGTACTATTTGGATAGATGATTTATTAGTTCCACATTTTTCAAGCTGTCAGCTTGAATAAAGGACTATTTTCATTGTCAGTATAGCAATTACCATCTTTCTTCAAGTTACACATATTATGTTTTCCAGAACACCAGTGTTTAGGCTGAATTTTGTTTGTAGCAGAATTATTATTTGCCAGTAATTCTGTTGCAGAATAATTTGTTATTTGTAATACTTAATTTGCACTGCCAAAATAAGGAATGAAAAAAGTAATGTAATAAGTGTAATTAATATAGATACTGATGCTTCAGTTGTATCAAAATATAAATTTAAATTTGAAATTATTATATATATTGTAGTAAATACATTTTAACTGTACCATTTCACTCATTAATATTAACGTATTTCATACTTTTGCTCAGTCATGGAAGACCTTATACTGTACAAGTCTGCATATAATGATAAAAATACCTTTTATATGATAGTCGTGGTAAATTGCTGTCAAGAAAAGGTTTGTAACAAAAACACCTTATGATATTTGTAGCATTTGTGATTTCTAGCAGATAACACACCTTTTAAACTCTCACCAAACACGTAGGCGATAGCAATATCCCATATGAGGGTGATGATGTGCTCTTCAGCTCTATGGGTCACCTTGTTTGAGGGATCCAATGATTTGACCAATCCAGTCTAGGAAATATACAATTAGGTGCTTGCCTAATTTTGTAAACAAGAGTTTGTTTCTTCTTTCTAAACTATGCTCAGGACTATGTTCAGATGCTTTCACACAGGGGTGTTACTTCCATTCCTGAATTGACTTGAGTTTGAGAGGAGTTTTGCCCCCAATATTAGCCACTTTTCACAACAGTACACATGATCTGGTAATAAATGATCCTTGTCCAAGAGAAGCTAGTTTTCATAAGGTTTTGCACATCTGTCTTCACTCAAGCTACTTAAAAGCAGTACATTTTGTCAGGAGAAGCCAACTTTTTCCTTATGAAAAACCTCATGGGTGTTTTCCATCTAGATTGTACTACTCTATAGGTGACTGGTCTTCCTTTTTATTATATCTCTTTGAGGGAGTTTAGTACTTTCTAGCAACTGATCTTTCAGTCACAAAATTAAAGGTCTTTGAATGGAGTCTTTTTCAGCGAGTATTCATGTACTTGCTCTGGGTTTTTATACTCCCAGTTGAACCTCTTTTCAGAGGTTTAGTAGGTGCAACACCCAATATTTCTCTCCTCATTGATGAATTGTAGGACTGATGTCTTCCATTTCATATTGAACACTTGGGTAGTCATCGTCTCTCTTGCATTCTTAGAATCCTCTTTAGATGATTTTATCTCGTCTGTGCTGATTGCTATGGAAGAAAATCCCAGGGCTTCATCTTTACAAATATTAAAAGACCTCATTAAGATTATGCCAAATGACCGTCCACCTGACCTGAGGTCTGAAGCTTATCCCATAGTGGATCTTCCAGGCAATCGTAGCTAGCTTCTCCTCCCCCCCATATTCTTTCTCCACAGCTTTGTAAATATCGAATCATTTGTGCCTGAATAGGGCTGGAGTCCAGTTATGATATATAGTACATCTTCGCTTCTCTTTGTTTTATTTATGGGCATTTTCTGCTTCATATTGTGCTGTGATATAACAGTTTATTTTGCATATATATATATATATATATATATATATATATATATATATATATATATATATATATATATATATATATATATATATATATATATATATATATATATATATATATATATATATATATATATATATATATTCTACTTTAAACATTTTCATATAGTTAAAGATCAATTATTTTTTTTCAGCATCATTCCTACAGATCTTACCAAGGTCTAGCGTGCTTGATGCAGATATCTACCAGGGAAATGGATTATATTATTGATCCATTGGCTTTAAGGGGTAAACTTACTATTCTTAATGAAGTTTTCACGCATCCCAAGATTACCAAGGTAAGGCTACTCTGTTATAATGATTTCAAAGTATTATATTAATGTATTAGATGTTTGAATAGCCATCTCTCCAACATATGAATTTTCCATTGTCCAACTTTAAACCTGAAACAAGATAGTTTTCTTTCTACATCATAAAAGAATAAGTTGTGTTATTTTAATTAATTACAAAATGTAAATAAAACTCACTTTCTTCCCGTAAAACAAATGATTTTGTAAGAGTCACACTTATGCATGAGATCTACTGTGAGCAAGATCAAGTCATTGCCAGTGCTTTTTATGGCTGACCTGTAAAACCTCATTCATTTCCCTTTTTTAAGAAAGTAAGGAACAAACTTAATAGGACACTAATAGCTCCCGCCATCTTCATGTCATGTATTTCAGAAAAAGTTATTTACATCAAAATTCAAAGTCTTCAGTTAATCCATTTTTGTTTCAGTTGTATTGTCCCACTTTTAGATACTTCAAAAAATGGAGATCAGCTTGTTTGTTGTGTAATTTTACTAATTTTATGTCTTAGATTACATAAGTAAAGATAAGCAATATTGCATATTATTATTTTTATGTCATAAATTAATAACGTAGATTATTTTTCTATGTTTTAGAGTATTTATTTTTAGCATTGGTGGGGGATCTAGATTTGAATTTAGGTGTTATCTGACTTACGATGAAATCCGGGTCTCGGCATCTGTCAGGAACAGAATCCTGTTGTAAATCGGTGACCCCCTGTATATATATAAACTAAGATATTACTTATTGTTTCCGACATCTACTTTCTGGATATATATATTTAAATTCCTAATAGTTTTATTATATTCTACACTATGAAACCTCACCATACCTCTGCTTTATTTGAGCTAGGATGAAGTAGTTCCTTAATTTGGAAAAGAAAGTAGTAGTAGTAGCAGTAATAATAATAAATTTCAGTATCATTCAAGTTTCATTGAAGGCTACTAGCTAATAATGTAACTCTCTCCTATGATGGGTCACAACTTTGTCTTTCTATCACCATGTGATTTATTAAAGTATTATTCAACGAGATATCCTTATGTAGTGCTGTATTGCAATTGGTAATAAGAATACCAGAATACAAGAAAGCTAATATGAAGCTTAAATAGTACATTATTTACAAAATCTACACCATATATTGAAGTACTCTGAATACAGTATTATAGACAGTATCAAGTACAGTTGAATCTCCACACACAAACGCACCCAACCACTAGCAAATCAACCTACGAACACAATTTTTGAACAAATTTTGAATCGACATCCAAACAATTCTCGAGGTGCGAATGCACTTACACACTCACATCCACCCAGGCGACCACGTGTTTGCTTTCAGTTCTGCATTGGTGCGCGCACTGTGAAGATTCCTCGTTGTTCTTTTGTTGTAAATTTTCAAATTTTTTGCTTTTTTCTTTAAATTAGCCCTCATTATGGCTCCCAAGAAAGTGAATATAGTGTCAGTGACAGTGACGTTAAAAAGCCTGAACGTATTACTGTGGAAACGAAGAAAGAAATAATATCTAAACATGAGAACGGTGTTCATGTTTCTGATCTCGCCAAGCAGTATGACATTGCGAAATCAACCATCTGTAGTATTTTAAAGAATAAAGAGGCCTTAAAGGTGGCTGACTTGGCTAAAGGAGTGACTATATTAACGAAGCATAGGTCTCAAGTAATGGAAGAAGTAGCAAAATTATTGTTAATTTGCATAGATAAAAAGGAGAAGGAGGTTGCTGGAGATAGTGTTAGCGAGGCTATAATATGCGCAAAGGCTCTACAGTTACACTGTGGTTTAGTACCGGAAACTCTGAGTGCTAGTGGTGCTAAAATTGACAAATTTAAAGCAAGTAAGGCTAATTGGAAAAATTTCATCAAGGTACTGGAATTCATAGTGTTGTCAGGCATGGAGAGGAGGCTAGTTTGGACCAAAAGGCAGCGGATTACTTTGTTGTGGAATTTCCTTAATTTATCGAGGAACTTCTCGAGTTGCAAAGTGAAGACTATACAGGAGGAGCAATCAGTGGAAGAGGAGGAAGAGAGGGTAAAGGTTTCAAGTGATAACATAAAAGAAATTTTATGCGGAGGCATTCATTGAGAGGCATCACCCTAACAAAACTGTGGCCAACTGAGCAGTGAAAATTGTAAATGGCAATGTGATGTCCCATTTCCAAAAAAATATTTAACAGAGAAAAAGAAATTTCTTTGAATGGTATTCTTGTGCCAATACCGCCTTGCAAGAAAGAACAAAATGAGAAAATACCAGAAATATCTGTACAGTGCCCCTCTCCTTCAAAGCAGTAGTCCTCCTCCTCCACCACTTTCCACGTGTGCCTTCAACTATTAACCACAAAGGTAATGTGCAATACAATTATCATGTTTTATTTTAGTACAGTATTAGAGTACTGTACTGTATACAGTATTTTTATAATTCAGGTTATTTTTCATTCCATTCTATATTTTTGCCACATATAAACCCATGAAAAAAATAAAAAGGTATGTTTCCAGAACTTGGGAATGGATTAATTGTATTTACATTAATATCAAAAGGAAAAATTGTTTCCTGTTACGAGCATTTTTGTTTGTTAATGGGATTAAGGAATAGATAAAGTTCGTGACAAGAAGTTCCACTGTATATAAGAATTGTTAAAATGAATCTTAGGGTCCTCTTCTTCTTTTTTGGTTTCTTCCAGTAGGCATTACCACAGAGCATCAATTGCTTCTATATTGCCCTTTCACCTGCCTCCTCTTCTGCCACATCACATATCCTGCTTGGTAGCTCCATCTATCTCCTGTCTTTTTGTCATCATGTCTGTATCCAAGCTATACAACATAGCTGGTTTTATCTCCGGCTTGTAAGCTTTACTTTTCACTCTTGAATGTACCCTTTTGCCTCATATCACTGCTGTCACTCTTCTGCACCTACTCTTATCTAATATATAATTTAAAAAATCTTTAGTCTCAGTATAATTAAAATAAATTATTGTTTTTGGAGAATAAATCTGTCCCTATCATTGCATCACTCCTGTTATTGTCCTTTATACCCTCTTTATCTAGTCATCTCGGTCTTAAAGCGTTTATTGTCCAAAGTCTGAAACATGACATAAACTTAAGTAATACCCCCATGAAATCTTTCTCCCACAGTCTGTCTGCATACACCTTACATCATATGAAGCAACTTAAAGGGATTAGGAAATGGACAACAGACAGTCTCTCCCTTACTAAATTTCTTATGCCGCCAACTATCTGAAGTCTTCTAGTATATAAATAACTTTTTGCCTAAAAACTGATTGTCTAAGTTTAAATTTATATAGCAGTAATATGAATAAAATATTGATATATTTACAGGTTTTCCACGGTGCAGATCATGATATCCTTTGGCTTCAACGTGACTGTGGTATTTATGTTGTCAACATGTTTGATACTCATCAAGCTGCAAGAATTTTAGAATATCCTCACAGATCTCTAGCTGCACTTTTATATCGATTTTGTCAAATTGAAGCCAATAAGGTTTACCAAAGAGCTGACTGGAGAATTAGGTAACATTTCTCAAATTATGTGATTATTTACTACCCTATAATGGAAAGATTAGTTATATTGAAATTGTACTGATAATTTGATTTAGGTAATTATATAATGGTATTACTAATATCTGTTTTATTACAGGCCCTTACCAGATGATTTTATTATGTATGCAAGACAAGATACTCACTATTTACTGTATATTTATGACCTCATGAAAAATGAACTCATCCAGAAGGGCAATGAAATTAATAATTTGATAACAGCTGTGTTCAACAGATCCACCGAACTTTGCATGCAAGTTAGTAACTTTATGTTTTTGTTTTTATTTTATTTACTTAAATGTGGAACTTAGTTTTCTACAGGGTAATTATTATGAGATGTTTGTCGAATGCATAAAAGCAGTTCTTCTCTAATATGCACATCCATTTTATTGCATGTTTACATCAAAGATTAGAGTACATATCTACTGAGACTAGTTCTAGTTTGTAAGGTAACAAGTTTTCAAATAGTGCAATAATTAGTGGCAGGTTTGTACTAAAATAAATTACCTATAGCAGACAGCATATATATTGACAGAATTAAAGGTAAAGTTTTTAGAATTGTATAATAAAAGCATTATCATCGTTGTCCTGTAGAGCTAAAAATCATCGAAGATACTATGTCAGGATTTTATTATCCTTTTTCAAATACAGTATATCACTTTCTATAACTTACAAATTTGGACTGCAGTTATCTCACAAAAATTTATTATATTACCATATTCTTGATGAATAAGAATATCTCAAAAATATTTCCTATTTGGCAGTGCCATAGCCTTGCCACCTTCTTTTTCTTAAATTACCATATTTTTGAGGAATAAGATTCTCTCAAAAATATTTCCTATTTGCCCATTCCATAGCCTTGCTACCTTCTTTTTTCTTAACTAAAAATCTTTTGCAAAAGTTTATAATGCCTTCTCTCCTCTAAGAAATCACTATTGCATAGGGTAATCAGCTACCGGTATGCACACCTTGTAACCGAAAACCAAATGTTTAAAAACTAATGATATGTAATGTATATTGTTGTTTATTAGAGGGTACCCATATTCTCCTCTGATGAAATAAACTGTATTAAACATATAACCTCTAACTTGTTTTGGAGGTATCACATAATCCAAATTTCTAAATCTTCCTCCAAAAAATTGGGAGGTTTTGTTTCGTTTTCGTCATTACTTTTCCTCTTTACAGTTCCTTAAAATCTATAAAGGTCTTATCTGTCCCTGCTTTGAATACTGCTTACACATCTGGGGTGCATCTTCTTATACTTATCTCCTTAATAGGGTTGAATCTAAGGCAGTCAGACTCATTAATGATCCTTCTTTTACTTCTAATCTGGATTCTCTCTCTCTTCGCTGTAAGGTATCATCCATTTCTCTTTTCTATCGCTGCTCTGATGAGTTAGCATGTTGCATCCCTCCCCCACTGCCGAGTCCACGTAGCACTCACCAAGCGGCCTCGTCTCACAGGTACTGTGTGGAGATTTGTAGCTCTCGGATTGATTGGTGCAGCGACTGCTTCTTCCCATTTCCCTCCAGACTCCAGAACTCTCTTCCTCCCTTTGTCTTTCCTAATTCTTATGACCTATCTTCCTTCAAAAAGCTGATCTATCATTATCTCAGGACCTAATCCTCCTTATCTCTAGGTCTTCTGTACTCTGACTATTTTGTATATCTGTCGTTTTCCTTTGTATAATATTACTTCATCTATGCCTTGTCCTTAACCTTTTTCTTTTCCTTCATCTTGGTGTTTTCTCATGCCCAGACCTTTATTGATGGGGGCAGTTTTTGCCTGTCCCTGTGTCACACTCTTAAAAAAATATAATAATTATCATCTCTATTTTATTTGAATTAAAAAATTCAACTTACTTTTTCATAACGTATTCAAAATTAGAAATACTATAAATAGCAAGCCAAATTTTGTCGTATATGGTATGTATCAACATGTTACAAGTGAAAACACTAAAGCTTTAGATGTTCATAGTACGCATCTAGTCATAAATATTATCAGTTCAGTACCTGTTATAAAATTTTCCTGTTTTAGAATATGTTTTCATATTGTTATATTATCAGTAATATCTGTTGCCTTGATTCCTTATTATTTTTGTTGATATGCTGTACTTACCTAGATATATTGTTATGACAGAAAAAATGTAAATATTAGAAGTATTCATATATCATATTTGTAATTCGATTTGCTTTTGTCATCATGCATTATAAACAATTAGCACGATAAATGAGAGTGGAGAGCATTTTTAACTTAAATATGGGTCAAATACTCAAGTCTTTTATACATTCTATGTTAGATATACATGATTCTTTAGCACTGCTGAGGAGGAGAGGTCAATGTGGCATTTAGTAAACAGTTGTCTTTGTACATGTATAATGACACTGCTGATAAAAAGCATCTTCCATAAATTCATAGAAGAAAAAAGACTTAATTTCTGCTGCTAATTTTGTTGCTAGGAAAGCTTCAATTAAACTACTATAAATATGATTAAGTTCTTCAGCGTAGTTCTTAATTAGAACCCCCACTTTTCGTTAAAGTAAGATTCATTGTATCATGGAGAGATTCTGATTTTATTCTACAACATAAACATTTCACCAGTGTCATCTTGCTCCCAGACATTTTATAATAAGTAGGATGGACTTTGCTGGTGTTGGTGGAAAGAGAATTCTGCATCCATATGTCTCGTTTGCCGTAGGAAATTTCTTAAATTGATAAAAGAGACCAGAGAGGTGTCGCTTTCTTCTTGATTTTTCTTGTACCAGAAAACAATAAGATAAAGGGTTGAGGAATGGCAGAGCAACCTGCTAAAGCTCTTACTTCACTTATAACCTCTTTACTAGCTTTAACGGGGTTTGTCATTTTATCTAAAAAAGAAAAAGAACTGTCCTAATAACGTGCAAGGGTTAAAAAACAGAGTATTACTCTCCTAACTGTAAGTATATAGCGTGCAGTATATTTCTCATAACACAAGATCGTATGGCACTACTATAATGTAACCTTTGCAAAGTATTTACTCTGTATATTGAATAAATTCTTATAAGTTTAATATTTTATGCATGGCTTTCTTTAATTAAATATTATAAACAGATCTTGAGCAAATATAAGTACCTATGCAAAATAAACTGTTATATCACAGCACAATATGAACCTAAATTTGTTTATGTAATACAGTATATTGCATAATCAATGTTGAACATATAGAAATAGGACTGTAAAACTGCAAATTTTTTTATAGATTTCATGTTTTACTTCTGCTGTCTGAGTGTTAATATTCTCTTTCAAGACTTTCTCGTATGCTGTGAACTTATAGGTAAAAATCCGCAGTATGAGGTGTATCGCTTATGCACTTACATATAAGAGTCTTAAGCATTCAGTTTTCTACTGTGTAAATTATTTATAACTAATGAGTGTTGCTTATATTAATTCCATACTTCATGGGTGTCCGATTTGCTTTTTTTTTTTTTTTTTTTTTTTTTTTTTTTTTTTTTTTTTGACAAAATATTGATAGAAAGATAATTATTTTAGCCTTTGGTTGGCTTGCAATTGCAGTATAACAGTTTGTTTGTTTATTTACTGGACTTTCTTAATGTTGAGCATCCAATTGGAGTATTACTATTTATTCTCGTAAGGCAGCAAACCTGATCTACATTTAGATTAAAAATTTTATCTTTCTAATATTTCTTACTCAAGTTGTCCTTGCTGTGTTGGTACTGAAGATAATGATTCTATTTCTATTTGTGAATAATTAATTTATAGAGACATGAAAATATACAGCAGAAAATATCATTATGACCATATGTAAATGCAGCTGAAAATACTCAATTTGAGAAAGATTTAAGGTTTCGAGTGTGTTATAGTAAAGAGGTAGATTATAATTCTAAGTCTAAAATTGAGGAATTCCTTTACAGAGATATGAGAAACCTGTTGTTACTCCTGAGAGTCATATGGAGATTTATCGTCATAGTCGAAAGGCATTCAACTCTAGACAGATGTTTGCACTTCAGGCTCTCTACCTCTGGCGTGACAGAGTAGCGAGAGAACAGGATGAAAATCCCGAGTATGTATAAAATAGATTCTAATTTAGAATTAAGCATCTTAGTTGCATAATATTAAAAACTAATATTTATATGATGTATTTTAATATTCTCAAATCTTTTGACTTTTGTTTTTTCTGATATATTAAAATGCCATATTAGTGATTCAGTATAAAAAAAGATACTTTTCAGTATTTGAAATATTTCTAAGTCATATGTAAGGTATATAATATATGCCATTGTTTTTATCTAGACTTGGTATCAGTATATATGCCTCTCTATTGATTCCTGTCAGATATGAAATTTAAGTGTCTTCACCATGATTTTTTTCCTTGCCACGAAGCAACAGAACATACTGAAATTCTATTGGGTCCACTTTTTGTTCAGTTTTAGCCACCCAACTGACCAGTAGAATTAGGCATCATGTTAAAAGAAATAGTACGAAAAATATAAACAGTATTTCTTACAGAAATTTTACTTAAAATATGAAAACATTGAGTTATCAATGCAACGTTGCTACTTATGTTACACTGTGAATTTATGATACTGAAAATGAAACATGAAGTTACTCACTTTAGTGATTTTCAGAACTCTCAGAATATGCAAATCACCCAAGTTCTCCTTGCACCACAATGTTTATTTCAAATATATATCCTTTTTCAATTTATAGGAGTGGCATTAAATTTCAGTGTTTCTACTGACTGACTATAATTTGAGTAGCTTAATGTAGTGCCTTCATATTCATAGAAAATATTGATTGACATAATGGAAATAACCTAGGGAGTAAGAGAACTATTAGATATCTGCTTCCATCGACACAGATCCTGCTCTGAGTCAAAATTATTTTATTTGCAAATGTTCTGGAATGCATCCTTCATTAACCCTTTCTTCATGATGTGTAGCTTGCATTCATTTTGGGATCCTGTAAAGATGAGTGATCCCCAGTACATTAAATGCCCCCGTAAATTGTTAGGTTAGATTAGACCAGATATGAATCTAACCAAACCGAACCAAATGTAATCTAACCCAGCCAAACCTGAAGTAGCCTAACCTAACAGTTTACGGGTTTATTTAATGTAGTGGGAGTTGCTAATCTTTAACCTTTCCGAATTTTGGGAGCTCATTTTTTCAGCAGCTTTGCTCCACCATGCAATTTTGTCCCAATATATGTAATAGAATTCACTGGGCTTTATATCAAAAGATGAGACTTTTATATCCTGCTTGAATATGCTTTTAATTAAGTTTAGATAGGTTTATGCTGTAGAAACTTTCTCTGTATAACCTCTCAGTGATTGACTTATTTTCCATCTCACAGGTATGTACTTCCCAAACACATGCTTCTGCAAATTGCAGAAGTCCTTCCCAAGGAAATGCAAGGAATTTTAGCTTGTTGTAACCCTATTCCAGCTTTGGTCAAGACAGAACTTTTGACCATGCACACACTTATCAGAGAAGCTAGAGAGCAGCCATTAATAGATGTAAGTTGATTTTTACTATAACTTGAATGCATGATACCTTTTCTTTAGTCTATCATGAACATCATATACTGTGAGATATCTGTGTATTGCAAATTAGTTTATTACATTTGTGAGAAAGCCCAGAATGGCATAATTAAAGCAAAGTAGTAATTTTAATGTTTGGATTAATCTTTTCTGAATTACAGTGTAGTATGTCAGACAAACTTCCTGCTTCTGATAGGGTCTATTGATTCTTGTCAGAGCAAATGCCATAGATAACTTAGCCGGACAGAATTTTATTCCTATATCTGGTATATAAGTGACAAAACTTCTATTTGTATACAGGGGGTCCTTGCTTTGCGCTGTCCTCTAGTTACGATGCTTCATGGTTACACGCATCTCCCATAAGTTATTTTGCTTCTTTTTTTTTATTATTATTATTATTTTTGGCCTGTATTGTGTCTCCCAAGCTTAAGGCTGATTTTTCTTTTAAGAAAAGGAAAGCCATCACCATGGTAATGAAGTTAGATATAGTGAAATGCAAGGAAAAGGGAGAGAGTTTACTACTGCTTTATTGTAGGTTCTTATTTAGGAGTATTCTGACTTACTATGAAATTCGAGTTATGGAACTCTATGACATAAATCAAGGACCCCCTAGATACAAAATTTAGCAAGGATTTGTATTGATTAACCTACGTGCTCTTAGGCATGTCCTAATTCATTCAGTGTTTTTCATGTTGCTGTTGGTTTTCCCTAAGTTGCTTGACTGAATAGTCCCAAGTCAAGGAAGAGCACAGTCAATCCTTGGCTTTCCACAGAACTCTCAGGGAGTGTTTGTTGTGTTGCTGGAGTCTGTAGTTTTGTGTGTAGCAGTTTTCCACCGTGTGTTTTGATTGAATGAAATGATTTGTTATATCCTGGACAGTCATTATCAATGGAGTCATCCAGCCACTTGTGATAGCTCAGATGGGTTGAGTGATGCTCACATTGCAATCTGGCCAGGTGAATGCTGTCTTTTTGGGAGGTTGAGGATTTGGAAGGATGAATGTTGAGAGGTTGTATATGCTGCTGTTGTCATTCAGTGACTGGATAGAGCAATGAGTTAATTGGGTGTGGAAGTGATTGCAGAGACTAGTTTGGGGTGGGCAAGGTGGAAGAGATGACACTGTTTATAATATCGTGTGCTAGGTATTGTTTTAATGTTCCTTGGTGGGTATGGGTGTTCTGCTATTAAGTTTGTGTGAGCTACAGCAAGTATTAGTATGCCTTTCATATCAAGCTAGTCTATGACTTTGAGGAATTTAGTTTCTTGGTGTAAGTGGTTCTAAAGATGTAGCAGCTGTGCAGCTCCTAATTATTTTAGGACTTTTTAATAGTATGTATGGTATTGCATTATGTGTAAGTGATTATAAAATCCCAAGCAAGACTTGTATATTTTATCACTGTGTTGTAGTAGTTTCTTTCTTGTTTGGGCATGTGACAAGAATGTCCTATGTGCTTGCTTATCTGAATTAGTGCCATCGAAAATTGTTTTTGACTGGTTTTTAAAAAGGGTGTTTGTGGAATATAATAATCTGGAATCTGTTTTGAATTGGTTAAAGGAATATGAAGTTTGATTTGTTACTGTATTACTCGTTTTGTAACTTTGAAGAGGTTGCAAAGTAGTGTAATGGGAATATGTGAAGAGAGTAGCATGAGATTTCTGTTGGGTTTGGTGATTGTGATAATGACAGTATGCTTTCAGATGTTGAGTATTGTGTTGAGCAAGTAGCTGTAGTTTAATGTGTTAGTGAGTGCTCATATACCCTATGATCCCAACTGTCTAATTGTCAGTGCCACAGACAAAATAGTACTTAAATTAATGAAGATATGCTTTGTCAGATGGTTGGTAAAAGGTACATGTTCTGGGTCTGTATGGAACTGTCCTTTACGTCTGATGACGTGTCGGTTGTCACAGTAGGGGTGAAGATTACTGACATGAAAGAAATGACTGATGTGGGTATTTGGCTGTAGTTTGTATGTTGGTATTGTGTGTTTTTGTTGTGTTGGCAGTATATGATTTTATAGTTACTGTTGAAAAGTGCAAAGGGTGATAAGTGTTTCTTAGAGTTTTTGGAGTTTGTTGTCTGGGCATGTGTTTGCAGGTAATTACAGTCACCTCACTTTTTGCGCGTGTTTATGCTAAGCGAAATTGGAATAGCACGTCTTGAAAATAATAGCAAAAAAATACGAAATACGCGATTCCCGGGTGTGAGCGAGAAAAAGCGAAAAAATATGGTCTAGTTTAGTAAATAAGCGACTGCCTCTGAGGTAGTTTCTCACCATGCTGCCATGTGCTTCAGTCTCTCTTCACCCAGTATGAACCCCAACAACAATCTGGGTTTAGCTCTCCCCCTTCCTTCTCCTCTTCTCCTCCCTCTCCTATCGCTTAAATCACCTCCTCACCGCCACCCCGCTCATCCCAGTATGCCTGTTGCCCATCGTATATAGAGTGAGTACACCTGTGCAATATTTTACGATTTTTTCATGTTTTATTTTTAATTCTGTACTACAGTATTATATTCAGGCATTGCATAATGAAAAAAATTAGTTTTCTAGTCTTGTTATTTTTTTTTATATATCTGTTTATTTTTGCAGCTAGGGGTTGGCTCTCCCACTTCCTCCTTTTATCCTCTTCCTACCGCTTATGTCATCTTTGCTTATGTTTGCAGATAGGGGTTCGTTTTCCCGCATCCTCCTCCTCTTCTCCTACCACTTGAGTTGTGTGCTCATTGCCACCACGCACGTCCCAGTATGCCTGTTGCTCACCTCATAAGTGTGTGTTAATTTTTTTTGCTGCACAGTATTTATTTGTAAATCTGTATATCTTTTATACTGTACACTATTTGTACACTCACCTCTTGGAACAACGCAAGGATAGGTTCTCAAAAGGCATGGGTAATATAAATTAAGTATAATGTAAATAGTCAATTTCCATAAGGAATAATGATAATAGGCATAGATACGTTCCACAACCGTACATAAACACACTATGCCAAAGATATAAGATAAGTAAAACATATTTTATATGTATATAACAAAGCTGGAAGACCTGTAGTTATATATATTAATATACAAATAGTGTACAGTATCACTGCCTAATGAGGTCTTGAATTTCTGGTGGTAAATTGCAGTTGTCTCTTTCTGTTACCTACATGGATTTGTTTTTTGTCCGCTCTTTAGTGTCAAAATTTTGTTGTTTCAAAAATGAGAGCTTCCCAGTAGACTTTTTGTAATTGATGTCTGTGTATCTGTGGCTAGCTGGTGTGAATCTTGTTTTGGTGGTGATGATGATGGGTGGTAAGAACCCAGGGGTTTGACCACCACCCATGATGTCATGGGAACATAGTTTAGTTAACGAAAGGTGATCTCTGGAGATGGTGAGAATTGAGCATGGTTTGGGATATGTGTGTTGATGATATTTTATTTGAGAAGGGTTTTTTTTTTATTTTGTATTAATATCCCTCCCTGCATATAAGGGGTTGTCAAATATTCAGCTGACATCTTGCTCTTAACTCACTGCCTAAGATGATGTTTGAGGTATTGGTGATATGTTGTCATTATGAGGTGTAGTTAGGGGATGTATGTAACTGTGATTGTTATGTCTGATGTGTTGTAAGTGCATGCTTGAGTGACTGTATTTCTGTGGTAGTGTCTGGTTTGGGGAAAATTAAATTTGTGTGTGCACTAGTATCAGTGAAGTTTTTGAATTTGTGTACCATGCTGATGAGTCCACTGCCACCACCACCGATCCAGTCTTGTGAAATGGTGGTGATGTTATAAAATATGGATAAGTTATGTTTTATCTGTTGTTTTGTTTCTTGTAAGATGGCAATATGTATGATATGTTGTTTTGTGAGGTGTGTTAGTTCTTGTTTATTGGTATTTAGCCATCTTTGTCAATTTATAATGTGGTAATGTTGTGAGTAGGGTATAGGTTCTGCTGCAGGGAGAAGGGAGAAAGCTGTGTGGATGGGGGTGTAGATGAGAAAGAGGCAGTAGAAAGTTGTAATGGTGGTTTAGGTAAGGAAGAATAGATGGAATGGGGGAATGGTATGTGTAAGGGGTAGAGGATAGGTTTAAAAGAGGGTGTATGGAGCATTGTGAGCATGTCCAAGTGTTTTTGTAGTCTTTCATGTTAACTATTGTTGCACATGTGAAATGGGTCCAGTGTTTGTAGTTATGTTCTGGTGTACTCTTAATGTCTCTGGCTAGGAGTGTTTTCAAGAAATGGTTGCAGTAGAATCATTTTTTGGTGTAAAAAAATTGTGTTGAGTGGTTAGGTAATTGCCTGGGTGACCAAAGACTCTCCTAGGTTCTCCTGTCCTGTGTGGTGCTGGGGATGGTTATGGCAGTTTAGCATCCATTGCACTCCACCCCTTATCTGCAGTACTGGAGGGTGTAAGCATGACAAAAACGTCGCCGCCTCAGGTCCTATTTTTTGATAGTTATAGTTTTGCTGATTTGTCTTTTTCTTCTAGGTTCTGTCTTTGTGTTCATCTTTGGTTTATTCTGTCATTATAGCATATATAGTGTCATACCTATATATTAATTGGAGATTACTGCCCAGACTGTGCCATCACGCTTACTAACTTTATTCTATCTTCATCAACACTCATACTTTCCTTTCATGAAAATAATGTAGGCTACTTTGTCTCTTAGATAAGAGTAGTGAAAATTATTGTTTTTAGTGTGTATATGCTCACCTGGCTGGTAGAAGTATGGAAGTGTATTATTGGAGGCCTCCCTTTTGGTATTGGCATATAATCAAACCCATATCAGGTATTATTCTGCTCAAGACACAGAATATTTATGAGGTTGTAAAAGTTTTGACTTCAGAATTTACATTCTCAAAAATCTCAGGGTTGAATCCCAGAGTGGGGTAATGTGTGTTTAAATCATTTGCAAAATGCTTTGACCTTGCAAAGGGGGAGAGGGATTCAAAAAAATTTTCCAAAATGAAGCTCTTTAAATGGTGCACTCTTTCTGTGGAGTGACATGAAAGTTGGAACGTTCTACTTTGCAGTGTGTCAAAACTACATATATTCTTTGCTCAAAATATCTCTATATTGGTCTTATGTTTGTTTCTTAATTACTTCTAAAAACAGATATAAAACTGAAAGAAACTCAGATTCTCCATCAAAGAAAACTCTAACGTTTAAAGTATTTGGCTACTAATCATCTATATACAAGAGTCATATTCCCACTTATAAGAGGGGTGCCTGAGTCAATGCAAAATATCATATGTCTTTGCGGGAAGAAAATACAGAAGAGTTAATTCCCAGCCCCCTCGCTATTCCCCATGTACTCAAATGTTTTGACACACAGGGGAACATGGAGGAAGTATTTGTACCCCCTCCCTCTAAGGGTATTAATCAAGTACCAGCATATGATAGCTGAATCATTACCAAGGAGTAGAAGTACTTATAATCTGTTGGAATTAATAATGTAGCTGTATATTAACTAAATGGAAGTAGACATACTACAAGTGTTTGTAAAAAGAAACCAGAAGTTCCTCTACTTACGAACATTCACAGATACGAACAAAAACCTACCCATTTTCTAACCATGTTTTAATGTATGTATTACTGTACTGTACTGTATTATTACATTATTATTACTGTATTAAAATTAATTTATACTCTATACTATATGTTTAATGTAAGTACTGTACTACTGCATATGAATATACTGTACAGTACTTTTTTTTACATAAACACAATTTACAAACAATTCTGCTTACGAACAGACTTCTGGAACCTAACTCGTTTGTTAGTTGGGGAGTGCCTGTAGTTCTAATTTAAATCATAATTTTTTTACTTTGATTTATATTTATTTAAATCTGGTGATTTAAATCATAACAACCTTGATTATAAGTTGCCATGAATATGGGATTACCAACATGGAAAGCCTTTTAACAAAGAGATCTTGTATTGTGTGAAACAAGAAGGCACATTGAGGCTAGGGATATTTCATGGGGCTTTTCCTCTACTAGATGAAATTCAAAAAATAGTCTATTTCAAGTCCTAAGACTGTTGCTCCAACAAACTTTACCTTTTTATTTTGGAAATTACTATATACACAAAGCAATGGAGAGCTCCAGTGGGATTTTGCATTCTTGGTTGTAGTGACCCATGATGAAAACATAAAGGTTGATATGACCCACTGTATGTGAGGTTGGCCTATGCATGCAGGATTAGAATTACTTTCTATTTCGCAGGCTGTATAAAAGAATTTTTGCTTATCACTGAAACCATCGTATGGCATTATAGAATGAAAGCCCTTTGATCATGATATTTATATTGCCTGTCAGATTGGAGGATCATTGCCAAAAGGCTTCTTGTGTTAGTGATAGCCACTTCCTTCAGTTCTTTAAAACTGTTGTTTTGTATGTGTCAGTTGGCTTCCTATATATTTATTTGCAAGTTATGAAATAATTAATTTTACACCTATTCATTACAGATTAAACCTACAGCATTTGAACAGCAGCTCACTGCTCATGAGTCAGCGGGTGGATCTAGTAGAGGAATAATTGATATGCATGACTTATCTCAGTGTGATGAAAATCCCTCTCATTTACCTGTTCTACTCAAACCTGGTGATAAGCTTCTAGGTGATTTATTTACTGAACAGAAGATAAATATTAGAGAAAAGAAAAGTTCCCATATGTTCAGCTGCTCTAAGGTAAACTGTTATACACTCTGAGCTTTCTTATTAGCAAATGAATGATAAAATCGTTGTAGCTTTTACCCAGCTATGAAGTGTAGAATTTCAATGTTGTAAATAATATTTTAAGTTATTTTATACTGCTTTAAGTGTGCAATTCTAAAACATCTGCATATGAACAGTTAAGATATTTGTAATGTGTCTGTTTCTATTTTTGATCAGAATGATCTACAGTACAGACTCAGAGGACTCCTCGAGATATCTTCTCAATTCTCCAGTCCCTATGAAAGACATCTTAACTATTTGGAGATGAAGCCTTTCCTGGAAGGGGAGAAGAAGAAAGGTGGAGACCAAGATCGTATTAAGAGGGTAAGATAGAGTGACCTGTCATATTATATATTTCAGTAATGGATCTTCATTTGCAGGATTATGGCTGTATGCTATTTTAGTAAAAATAATTGATAATTCAAAAGCTGACTCCTGTTGTGATTCGTCTTGATACTCGTCCAAAAATTCTGCATGTGTTTTCAAATGGGTTCTTTCTTACCAAGTAATTTTGCTGCCTCTTATTCTATGTAGTAAAGCATATAGAATCATGTGCTGCTTAATGCTCATGTTGTATCCCAGGCAATTTGGATGTTTTTTGAAGATCTTTCATAAAATAATTCTTCACTGTGCATATGCTGTACTGCCTAAATAGTTACATTTATGCTGCTGTTCTCTATACCAGCAAAGTTTAATGTTTAATTGGTAATACAGGTAATAATAATAATATTATTTATAATGTTTATAATTATTATTATTGCAATAATAGTAATAATAATAATAATATTGATAATGGAAATTATGATAGTATTAAAGCATTAATATCATAAGCATACAAGGGCACTCTGAAAAACTAATATCTTGCTTTTCTGATTTTCCTACTTACCATCTATCAGTCTTTTTATTTTGATAATACTGAAACTGAAGGGGGTCCCAAGAAGAAAAACATTGGTCTTTACAGTTTTGAAACCCAAGAATGTCACCAATTTATTTGGCAGCTGGCACTTGCCAGTATGTGTCTGTGGTGGTAATGCATGCATTATCTGAAAATATGCACCGTATGATCATACTTGTTGTCAACATTTTGAACTTGCCGTTGAGAGTTGAGAGGTTGAGGATTACTCTTGGTTTTTCCTTTTCCCAGTTTTTGTTAGCACGGTTACCAACAGCTTTGAGGCCTGAAGAAATGTATATTCTTCACATAACCAGCTTTTGTCATCTCCCCCATAAACCCTTCCTGAATTGGTGGTATCTCCTCTCCCTTTCCAATGGGGGTGGAGATATCTTCCATTTCCTGGATAGGCCCATGTTGATCACATAGTAAGTCTGAGGGCATGATCTCCACTTCTCCATAAAATCTTCCAGATGGACCCCCACAATACGATTGTCAGTTTCACCTCCTGACACAATGCTTGACATGTCTGTCTCCAATTTCTTTTCATATTTAAAGGAGAAATTCATCTTGGGACGAAGGGTACTTATTCATGTAAATCATCCTTTGACCACGCAAATTTGCCTTCTCGGGTCAGTTGTTATAGAATTGCATGCAATTATCCACATTTTACAAGCTAATTTTCTGAGCAATTTTTTAACCCTTCTTCTCAGGACTAATACCCACTTCTGTTGGACTGTGATAAATTTTGCCTCAGTCCTTAGATAATTATTTCTAGCATAAGGTTAAATATTAGAAATTCACCTACGGAAAGATTTGAGTATTGCCAATATTTAATTGATTGCTAAAATAGTCCTTATAGCAGATCCTATATGGCATGATAACATGAAGATTTACATTCCAAAAGTGGGTACTATAGAAGGCTGCTATCTTGAGTGTCTTTCAGATTCCTCCCTTGTCATACTTGTATGTAATGGATCGAAGGGAGATTTTGTCATCTTCATAAGAGATGCTACTGAGGCGAAACATCCCATATAATGGTAAACTCAAAAGATCAAGCGAGTTGTCATATAAGATCCTCTATGTTTTCTACATTAAACCACATTCTGCTGCCAGATGTTAGAAAACACATAGAATCTTTATCAATCACCAGTGCTGAGATTTCAGCTGGCTGGCTACCAATTCACCTGGCCACCACTTATTATCCTAATGACATTTTAACACTTGATGCTTTATGGCGGTTATGGTTTGTGACGTCAGCTACCGTAATATATTTTCCCTATATATCATGAGTTTGTATCCATACACATGATATCTAACATGGCATATGCATCAAAAGACCAACACCCTCGAGGAAATATCCATATTGCACCAACAAGGCTTAAACTGGGGGTGGAGCATTGCAAGACAATAATATCAAATTAATTAATTTGAGATCCATGAAGCATATCTCATAGGCCACATACATTTAAAGACTAATACCCATAGGGGGAATAATCTCCTTCGTACTTATATCTAACATGGCTAAGTTACGGAATAGAGTGGGAGGCATGCTGGCGAGTATAAACCCTCTGCATATTTTTCACCCATGTTTACGTTTCATGTTCTTTGTAATTTCTTTCAGGTTTAAATGTCTTTTCTTTTAGCTTAATTTTTGTTTTAAATAAACACTCTTCAAGATTTCACTTTAATAAAAGGCCAATGAAAACTACAAGCAAATGTGATGGACTTAAGAAAAATTAAACACAACTTCTGCTTTTAAACAAACACATCTACCATTTAGAGCCTAGACTTAAGGACAAGCACATTAACACCTATCACTGAATGCACCTTAACTAAAGCATTTATCAGGGTTAATATAGCTCTAAATAAAAGGCATTGCACATTCTGTTGATGTCAAATAAGGCGAGAGAGTACATATTAATGCAGAAATAAATTATCTGATACCGGAGACATAAGCAAAGCAAGTTTTCTTCTTATATGAGAGATGTAATGTGGTTTCTTGGTTTAGTACAGTGAAAGAAGGGAAGAGTTATTCTTTCTGAGGTCTCCGTGACCTGGGGCCTACTTCCTCATTTTCCATAAAGCCTATAAAGCTAACCTCCACTGAGAGCATCTCACTCTCAGATTTGCTACATCTCCACTGTAAAGAGAGAGACTTGATGGGATGCTTGGAGACGAACAGAAAAATAGAAGTAAGAATAATTATGTTGCTCTGAAAAGCATATGCGCATATTTCTGAGTGTCCTTGTTACCATCTATCAGTACTCCATTTATTCCGATAAATGGCCAATAATTAAGGCTGCATTTTAGTGAAAACTGCTTCACCCAGCATAAGTTAGTTAACTAATTTTTACAGGCCATTTCTAACATTTTGTGTTTACATAGATAGGAGGGCAGTGTTGCTGCTCAAGATATAAAAAATTTCAAGATGATGAATTTAAGGTTTATATTTTTTATGAGTGCATAACCATTTACCTGCTTTAATACCCCAGACTGTCAAATAATTAAATATTTGTTGTTAATTATTAACTGGTTAAGTTAATGCCGTCTATGATTATTAACAATTAATGTCATGATAGAATAAATTACCTTGGAACTTGGCATACTGATAAATCAAAATTATTTATATGATAATCATAGTCTTTGTACTAGTATTGACATTGCTCTCAAAAGAGATTTTCAGTTTATGAAATTTGAATCTCAGTACCTAAATTATGAGCAAAGAAGCCAAGAGCTTTGAAAAATGCAAAAATTGACAGTCTGGAGATGGGAACACAATTGAGACATTTGGTTAGCATGTTCCAGGGACGATCTGTAAGTTTAACTATGCTACAATCCCATAAGAGGGTGCGATACTACATGGATATGTAGTACTGTACAGTACTTAGCCTACAGACACTAAACTACTACATGAAACATGAAGTAGACTGTATTAATTAATTTTGATACAGTAATCACAATGTAATAATACAGTGCAGTTCAGTAATACATTCAGTAAAACATGGGTATATAATAGATAAGTTATGTTCGTATCTGTGAATGTCCTTAACTCGGTTGTTAGAAAGTAGTGGCGCTTTTGTATTTAAATTTGCTAAAATTATTGTTTTTCATATAACATTTTCTTCATCATATCATGGATCACTTTTCTTTCACTCATGATGTAACTTTTCTCTCAGATAATGGACCACTTTGTAAAGCTAACAACAAATACGTCATCAGCACTGGAGGAAAAGGAGATAGATGGACGAGATACTGTTGAGGATTTTACTGTATCTACATCTGGAGCAATGCCAGGTCATGAAGATGATGATCTTGCATTAACAACAGAGGTATGCTTTTATATTCCCTGTTATATTTTTTTTTTTACCCAGAGACTGTATCATTGCATTTTTGCAAGTACCAGCATTATATTAGATTTGTTTGGTAGAGGAACTGTAGTTTGAGTGAAAGACTGGTAGATGAGGATTTTGACTGACCAGCATTATCTGGTACACTAGAAATCATACTACAATGAATGAGTTCTTGATTTTCATGGTGTACCACGTCATATTTCTGCGTCCGTAATAGCAGGTTGTATGATTTTGGCCAGGTGGGATATCAGTTCTTTGTTCATGTTGTTTCCCAACTGATACCAGTAGATTGGTAGTCTTACACAAAGTATGCCGTGATCTTCTATGAGTTTAGAGTCAAAATTCAGTATGGAGAAAGTCAGCTTTGCCTCTATTATCTGTTAAACAAGAAAATCGTTATCAATCATTATTCTTGATTCTGGTGTACCCACTTTAGGAATTTGACCCTAAATTCTTTGACATCCCAATATTAAGGCTTTAGGGGTTGGCTTTCCCAGGAGAATCAATCAGAAATATCCACTGGAGATCTCCTTTACTTTTTAGTATGGAGTATGGCAGCCACAATTCGGATGGTCGTCAGCTATAGAAAATAGACTTCTGATTACACATATACTTTATAGAGTTGGTCAGATACTTAATACTCCTTATATGTTAAAGCAACCTGTATAAAGGCTGTAATTAATGCTTACATGGATGCATATTTAAAGGTAAAAGTTGCCTCTAACTTGTCATGGAGGAATCACATAATCCAAATTTCTAAATTTTCATCCAAAAAATTGGGGGTTTTGTTTTGCTTTCGTCATTACTTTTCCTCTTCACAGTTACTTAAAATTTATAAAGGTCTTATCCGTCGCTGCTTAGAATACTGCTCACACATTTGGGGTGCTTCTTCTTATACTTATCTCCTTGATAGGGTTGAATCTAAGCTCTCTGACTCATTAATGATCCTTCTCTTACTTCTAATCTGGATTCTCTATCTCTTCGCCGTAAGGTATCTTCCCTTTCTCTTTTCTATTGCTACTACTTCCATCGCTGCTGTGATGAGTTGGCGAGTTCCATCCCTCCCCCACTGCTGAGGCCTCGTAACACTTGCCAAGCGGCCTCATCTCACAGGTACTGTGTGGAGATTTGTAGCTCGCGAATTGGTCAGTGCAGCGACTGCTTCTTCCCATCTACCTCCAGACTCTGGAACTCTCTTCCTCCTTTCGTCTTTCCTAATTCAAAAAGTAGATCTATCATCATCTCAGGGCGTAGTCCTCCATATCTCTGGGTCCTCTGTACTTTGACTGTTTTTTCTGTCTGTCGTTTTCCTTTGTGTGACATTACCTCATCTCTGCCTTGTCCTTAACCTTTTTCTTTTCCTTCGTCTTGGTATTTTCTTGTGCCCGGGCTTTTATTGATGAGGGCAGTTTTTTCCTGTCCCGGTGTCACACATAAAAAAAAAAAAAAAAATTATCACGAAAATTACCAAGTCTCCACACTCAGCTGTGATGTAGTACACGCTTTGGAATCTATAGGGGTAAACATACATTGAGTACCAGGGGTTTAATTTTTTTTTCAAGTCCCTATTTGATTTTTTTTCAATATTTTCAATAACGTTATTAGGGATGTAATATTGTCTGTACTGTATTATGTAAGCTCAAATTTATTGGGCATTACTGTATAATAAAACATTACTGTATGATAAATTATTGACAGTAAAGCTAATTTTTTACTGCTTTTATAATGAAGCAGCAAAAGGGTTTTCCAGTGTGTGAGCAGAAATAATTAGTGAGGGGGGGTTACCCTTCCAAACAAGTATTTAATGTGGATTAGTCTAGTTTGTTTTGAAAGCATATGCCTAGTCGTATGTACATCGCCAAGGAGGTGAAGACAGTGCCAAGCCATAAAATCAGAAAGGAGAGACTGACTTTGCTTTTGGGGCTAATGCTGCTGGAGACTGCAGGTTATGTATCTTCTCTTACCTCTCAAAGTGTATGATACGAAATATAACACGTGTCAAGTTACATAAGATACATTTGGTAATGATTGAAATATTATGAAGCGGCATATAATGATTTCTGTCTGTGATGTGCTTATGCTTAAATGAAAATTATAGGAGTGCTTTAAAGGGATAGCTGCTATGTTAAGTGTGATACTGTGTAAGTGGTTTACTTTGATACTATGTTTTTTTTTATTATCACATACTTTTAATCAAACTTCTTTTCTTTTGAATTTTGCTTAGATATGCCTTGTGTATTGATTCCAAATAAGATTTGACTGTGTTCATTGAGAGTGGTTTGGTATTTATGAAAGTTAGAAGCCAGAATAGATTATGCAAAATGGGAAGTACTTTTTCAATGTGCCTTACATTACTGATAAGCTTTTTTGATACAGAAGCTTAATATCAACTGCTTACTCCATGTTGTGGGACATAAAATCCTTAATTTCTATTAAGGACTTCTTAGAGTTGCTGGGTGTATTAGTGAAAAGTGCTTTCTTGATGTATATACATTCTTTGCATTGCTACTGATGTTGCAGATATGATGCTCTACTATATTTATTTATGCCTTCTACAAGCCTGTATTTATTTGACCAATTTTCTTTCTCAGTGGGCTTTTATTTTATATGATGCATGTAATTTTATGAATATTCCTATTGATTATCCCATAATCTTTTTTTTAAACTAATAATCAAATTGTAATGATTTTGTTCTGTTTAGAGTAGGCCACCTTAGGCTAAGCGCTGGATTATTTTCTGTAACTAATTAAGACCTTAGAGTTTTAGTCATTTTTAGGTATTTGTGATTGGAGAGATCCATTGGCATCATAGTGAAAAAAAAACCAGCAAAAATGTGTTAGGGAAAATTGAATTGTGTTTTTCATTGCAGAACCCCAAGGGTAGCAGCTTCACTGATACTGAAGGAGCCCATGAAGCAGCATTTTTAATGGAGAGACAGATAACGCATAAGGCCATCGATTCATTTTTAGAATCGGCTCGTCAGAAAACAACTGAAAGTTCTCATAAGGACGAAGTTAGCAAGGTGTGCTGTACTTGATTTTTGGTTATAACCTAACACACCAGTTAGAATTCTTTTGGCATTTTCATAAGAAGCTGTTTAAGAAATTATAATTTACATCTAGAAGAAAATATACTTTTTTAAGCTCTTACTTTGTAGTTGCTCTATATCATACATCATATGTAAAGATACTATTACTCTTACTTTTAAGGGAGATGACTGTGCCGGAGTGCGTGCCAATACACCAGAAAACTCACTCACCTCATCATTCACATATTAACTCCTTATGAATTAAAAATCACCTCAATTCTTTTCCACCTCACTGCTTAACTCATCTACAGAGTAAACGGAGCAAAGATCTCCCATCAGCTTCAGCTTCATCATGTGGTAACCCTCCCTCACACCCATCCATCCCAGTTACAGCATTGAGCAGGTGCAGGGAAATCCCTTTCTTTTTTTGGATCAGCTATTCATAATCTCTCTCTCTATGCACACTCCCTTCTCTGCTCCACTGACATACCACATGCACCAAGATGCTTTTTCCACTGCATCCATGTACCTCATTCTTGTCCTTTCCCCATTTACTAATGCAATACTGTACACACATTCTTTAATGGTCATTCCTCAGTTATTCTCTCCCATATCTTCAAAATATGCCAGAACTCTGGTCTAAGTTGAAATACAGTGCTCTTCCTATGTCCTTTCTCTTTCTCACCTGCACTTTCCTCATTACTTTCATAGCAGACCTAATAAATAGGTGTGTAGAAGTTGCATACTGACTTTTTCAGTACAATATATACTTTTGAATGCCAGTGATTTCACTACATTGATGTTACTCTTGTCTATATTCTCAGCTTCTCAGCCATTTTAGAACTTTAGCTGGAGGTGAAGCAGATGACAATGATGGTTGCTCTGAAGAAGCTGAGGTCTCCCAACCAGACAGTAGCACTGCTAAAAGAGCAAGGAAGAAACACAAGGAAGCCCTTGTTTTGGGAAAGGATGTAAGTTTTTTTTTTAATATATATTCTTCTACCTCTAATCTGGCAATTAACGCCTGTCATACTTGTCACAAGAGTAATAAGCTCTCTTGCTGACCGGATAATGCTATCTAAAGAATTTCCTATAAAGACAATGGTATGTAATATACATATTAGAATATAGACCTGCTTCCTCTTCCCTATCTTAAACGAAACATTTGATGACTATTTAAGTGTTGGAAATTGTGGGTTTTTTTTCTAATAAAACATTCCTCATGCAGAATTGTGTATGCTAGTAATTATGATACAAAGCATTATATAGTATTTTATTATGCATTATACTCTTCCTTATGATTTACGTTAAATTAGTTATCATATTATTCATGGTTACTGTATTGAGCAGTCTAATATATTGCTAACATTGCTTTGAGGTCAAAGGTAAGATGTAAAGTGTAAACAGCATCTGAGTAAGTCTTGTTGAGTTGGTTGAAGTATACATCACTCATCGCACTAACTTAACTGGACTTCCTTATTTTCTCTTGTTCCCACATGTTCTAGAAACAAATTATTAGTGTCTTCTTTGGATCAGTTGAGGTTTGTTACCCGCAGGTGTTGTTTAAATTTCTCTATAAATTTTAGCTTTGTAAAATGACTATCAGTACTTCATGATTTAAAAGATATATGAGATTGAGGGTATGATTAATATATTTCTTATTAATATAATTCTACATACAGAATCTCAAGTACTGCTATAATTAGGTGTTAGTTATTCCTCCCAAACTATGCAAATTGTACGGTTGTCCAAATACTTACGCAAAATATACTCACGCATTTCCAACAAAAACCTAAGTAGAAATATTAAATAGAAATAAAGAAAAATAATCAGGAAAGCTTCAAAACAAAAGCTGAACAAGTGTGAAACATGGTTTGAGTATTGCGCACATGCCGAGGCAACATGATGGCCGAGTATGGCAAAGGAATGAGTGAGGAGAATGCTGGAACACTACTTGTGAGTTAGTCTTATCCTACAATTAACTGAGTAGCATTTAGTGTCTCTACCCACGTTTCCCCCACCTCATTCATAAATTTGTCCACATTTTCGTTTACTCTTATGTGAATGGCATTAATTAAAAGCTCAAGAATGCTAGAGGTTCGTTCAGTTCAGAACAAAGTTAAAAGTTTTACCCCAGTTGAAAATTACTTCAGTATTTGCAGGGCACAAGTATGGTAGGAAAATGAGTCTAACATTCAGTCAATTGTCATGGTGTTGACCATGCAGTGTGATAAGTCAAAGTCTTAGGTAGCACAGATGCTTGTGAAGTTATAAAAGATTTTAAGTTGTCTTGAAGTACCCCATTACCCGCAACTTGGTTTTTGACTCTTACATGAGAGGAAAGCCTCTCTAAGGCTACTGTGATGAATGTCTAGAAGATACTGCATTAGCTGCTCTGCAAACCCTGCAGTGAGTTTTTAACTAATAAGTTCAAAGGCAAAGTTACATACTAGTCCAACCCATCCTAAAAGTCTTCTCCCATTCAGGAAATAGTAACTCTTCTTATTATCATCATGAGGCAGAGTTAGTTGAATCCTAGATGCCATATTGGGTGAAACTACTTGTATAGTTTTAATCTTGTCCAAAATAATAACTTTCCTACTGAAAAACAGTCGAGAGGGGAATCAGTTTATACTAAAAAGACATTGTTTTGGAAATTGGTTAACATCATGACACTTTGGTAACTGAATTAACCCTACGTCTTTAAGATCAGGCGCCTAAAGGTTGGGTGCTGCCTTATAGCACATAAACAAGAGTAGCTACAAAATACATATCAAGCAGTAATATGACACAATACAGCAAAGGCAAAAAGAAATTCATAGTAATGATAGTGTTTAGCCTGCAGTATCAAAGATGGTGTCTCAAGTTCATGAAACAGTGCTTGTGAATACAGAAAGCATTACACTAATGGTTACAATGCATTGGTGCAAAAGTTCGTCCCTGTTGATGAACATATCTTAAGTGAAAAGGTGCTTGATCTTGATGCAACTTTCAATGAGAGTGCTAGCACATCAGCAGAAAACGAGTTTAAATCTAGTAAGGAATGGCTGCATAATTTTATAAGCCCCATAACCTGGAAAGTCTAAAGATCATGTGAGAAGCAGCATGATTTTGGTAAGTGGTAATGTAGTTTTAGTAAGAGAGAGAGAGTTACATAATGATATACCCTGTACATAGTTTTCAGGTAGTGCTTTCCTTGAAATTTATTATTATAATTATAATTACCACTTGAATATTTTATATTTCTTTAACCTTTATCGTTGTAGTTGCACTCATGTTTTTACATTTATTTTACTATGCAGTATGTACAGTTTATTCGTAATACTGTACACAAAAATAACCACATTCATAAATTGTTTTATTATGATACACATAAATTTCAGGTACAGTTTTATTAAACCTGTTCACTTTGTATGTTTTACATTTCTTTAACGTTCATTATTGTGCTGTAATTATATTGTTTTTATATTTATTTTACTGAGCACTATGTGCAGATTACTTGTAATATATGAATTGAAGTTCATAACCCTATATACGAGGTTTGGAATAGGGTATATGCAATGTAATGACAGTTTATTTCAGAAAGGGCCCTGATCTCGCAAATTTTTGCTGCCTTAGTTAGAGTTGAAACTATTAACTCCAGCAAGTTCCTGAACAACTCTACAAGCATTTAACATCTGTTATTAGAGATCTGTGCATACAGAGTTGATATTACTGTAAATATAATACTCCAGTTTGAGATGTGCCTTGCATTTATAGTTACCTAGATATCCCTTAATCATAGAGTTAGAAAACTTAGCAGCATAGTAAGAAACGGGTATACAGATACTCCCCAACTTACGAACGAGTTAGGTTCCAGAAGTCCATTAGTAAGTAGAATTGTTCGTAAGTTCTATTTAGGTAAAAAAATGCACTGTACTGAACTTACATATGCAGTTCTGTACAAAGACACATAACTACTACATAATGCACACAGTAGTAATGAATTTTAATACAGTAACAATCTTGTAATAGTAAAAAATATTTAGTAATGCATACATTAATACATGGGTAGGTTTATGTTCATATCTGTGATTGTTTGTAAGTAGGGGAGCTTCTGTATTTAAAACTAAGCATTTTATGTGTATATTTTAAGGTAAAACTGAAAGGAAGAAGCAAAACAATGAAAAGGCTCTCTAATGATGCAGATAATTATCAGTCCAAGAAGGTAAAAGTTGACGAGGGAATGAAAGAGGAATCTGATGTGAAAGAAGATAAAGTGAATGTATCAGTATCTGAAGAGGAAGACAATATGGAAGACTCATCTGCATTTGATTACAGTAAAGCAGATTATAGCTTTTTCCAGAGAGCGAAGCAAAAGGCTTTTTACAATAAACCCATCAAAGAAGTATTCAAAGGAAAGGTATGTACAGTACTAAGTCACTTCGCTTTGTGTACTCATGTATGTATTGGATATTCTGCGTTGGTATATGCTTTATAATTATAGATATGTTGGATACTATGTCATTGCATGGATTTCAGTATTTGCTGAAGTATGATATCGTAATACAATATAGTTAGATATATTTCAGTAATTAGGTATTTTGCTTGTAAACTGGTTATTCCTTATTGTACTATGGTAAGAATTTGCACTACTTGCAGTACAGATACAACTTATTTTCTGTTTCAGAAATTTAAGAAACAAGGTGAAAAGTTTAGGAAGAAGAGTTCGACATGAACCAATGGTAATAATTTCATCAATTAACATACAGAATACAGAAGTAAAGGCCAGAACTCTAAAATCTCATTTATCTTTTTTAAAAGTGGGCAGGTATGAAATTTTTTGTATACAGATATCCCACTTCACTGTTATTCAGTATTAAAGAGAATATGAAGGATTTTCAATGGTCTTTTTTTTTTTTTTTTACTACTATTGATAGAAATATTTTTTCCAAGTACTGTACTGGACTCTATTCACTATTTTAATACTGTAAATATTCATTATAACTGAGTTTAGTAATATGTTATTGATATGCATGTACCTTGTCATATCCAATGTGGATAATAAACAATGGTGGTACTATAACATGTGATCTACCAGCCAAATGTATTCTACGCTACTGTATCACGTGATCTACCAACTGAATTTGATCTACCAACTAAACTTGATCTACAGTAGATAAATAGCTTTACAAGGATTTTAATAGAATAAATAAAAAAGAAAACAGTATCTTTTTAAATGCATAGCAAGATTTTGGTTTATAAACATAAATCACTGTTTGTAAGCTTTTTGAATATCATATGACTCTCAACTAATAAAATCTAGATGCAATTGAAATGTTTTAATGCATGCCTCTCATTTTTTTCAGAATGTGTAACTTCGCATCAAGTTACAATCATTCGGTGCTTTGCGTGTGAGTGGCTTTTGCAGGGTTAACATAATTTTTATGGTGGCTTATCGTGTTATGGTTGTAATAATAATCCAAATTTGAATATGCTGGCCACTCATCTGAATGGATGAAAAAGCCTTCTTGGACATAAAAATCCCAGCAGTCTAAGCCATTTTTAAATCCAAAGACCATTAGACCATCTATATTTCATTTATAACTTTGTTATTTACAATATCTGCCTCACTTTCCATAGATACAGAACTTCGAACACCATAGAGAGGACAGCTTCTGTTGTATATCCCTCTTCAAGCAAATTGAGCTTCCTTAGTTTGTACAGGACTTTCATCTGTTCTGACCATTTGGCCTCGGATGAGGACAGATACAGTAGAAGAGCATACTTCTCCGCACATATTGAACCAGTCATATTTATAGTGTTAGGACTTCTTCCAATCATGTCTGTTTTAAGTGCAAAGGAATGATCTCTGGCAATATAAAAGATTAACTCCAAAATCTCACAAAAAGTTAGGTTGCAATGTATCTTATTGCTTAGGTCTGTATAATGGAAAGATGCATTTTTGCACCGTACAGACCTAAAAGTTTGACATCCCTTTTTCGTTTAGCATAATACAGGTTGGTATTCATCTATTACTTTCTCCTTCGTCTGTCATTGATGTGAAAATGTTTTCTTTGGGAAACCATGACAGGTTTGTGACAAGTCACAACCCTTGCCATCTCTGTTTATTTTTACTTTTTGTTTTCTTCGTGCCCAGGCCCGATGAGGGCAAATTTATTTATTTATTGTTTTTGCCCGTCCTGGCGTCACATTTATAAAGAAAAGGTATATTTATTGATTTTTATAAAACCTCAATATTTTAAACAAGTATTTTCGAATATTTCCATTCTGCAAGTCGATATGTTCTCAACAACAGTAAGTGCCTATATCTCAGATTGTATTCTGTAAAGTTTTCTGAAGATTTTGGAGTGGATGATCTCCTTTGAGAATGGTACGATTTTTTTTCCTCTCCTCCTTGAAATATCTCTTATAGAGTTTACCCTTATGTTGCAAATTCAAAAGGGAGTTCTCCTGGACTTCTTTACCCTGCTCAGTAGGTGCTCAGAAATTTGTGAAAAACATTTACTGCCTCATTAACGATATTATTGAGGGAGATGTACTGTACAATGTTTTTAAGCTCAGGCAGAAATCTTAGTGCCCTTGTGGTGCTGCTTTGCTATTTTTTTTTTTTTTTTACTTCTTTAAGGAGCTCCTTTACTCCATTAGATCATCTCTTGCTCTCTTAATCTGCATTTTCTTCTCTCTCTATTGACTTGGGGGACGAGAATATCTCCATGTTCCTTGTGTGTTGTAAAGGGCATATAAATGAGGCAGAGCAAGGGGACTGGGAATTCCCCACTTGGTATTTTACTCCTGTAACGTGTCAAGCATTACAAGGGGAGCTATGGTAGGAAAATTCTTACCAGAACTCTAATTATTTAATCTAAATGTTTGTGGTTGTAGAAATTGTAGGAGTAAAAGGAGGATAGATTGGTATAATGATTGGGAGAAGAAAAGGATTTGTTATCATGAATGCAACAAAACTAGAAGGGAAAGATATTAATGGGTGTGTGCTTTGAATTAGCCACCCGTTACACCTACTCTATAACAATGATGAGCCGCTTTTCCTTGCTCTTATTCTGTATGTATTTTATGTGAAAAATTTGAGAAACCTGATGGAGAGGTCCAGATTTAATTGAATCCTAAATTCCATCTAATGATATCAGCTACTCTTTGTGCCCCATTTAATAACTGAGAGTTGTTGTGATGTAACTAGTTAAGTATTACTTTATTTAGGGAACTTCTGTGTACTAGTACAGGTGCTTCGCAGTTTTTTGTAAATTATTTAAAGAATCACAGTCAGAGGTCTTCCCTAGAATTCCTGATGTTAGCCTAGTCTCTGTGTTTTTCCATGTAGTTTTAAATACTAATTATATATCATTATCTGTGGCTTAATGCGTACATATTGGAATTTAGTTACTTTTTTTTTGGCTTAATGGTTGAACTGGGTTTCCCTACTTCATTTCAGTTTACCTACCTTCTGTGTCGACAACATGCTGGTACCTATCAGAGTAGAAAATCCATACCAAATATAGTACCGATGAAGCTTGGAATGGCCTATTTTATTAATACCTCTATCACCTTAGAAAATACCCTTCACTTTCAATTCCTTCTCTGACAGATGATTCTATCATAACTTTTGTACACATGCTCTTATTAAACATTTTTATAGTAAATTTGGTACGGTATCATCTACAATGGCTCTTCATTGATAGGTTGGCATACAAATTCACCTCTGGTTTACCTCATGTCTGAGTATGGATAAGTTTCTCATATAAAATGCACCTGTTCTAAAAGAGATGTACTGTATCTGGTAAAGCAGCCAGTGCTCATACCCCTCAGGGTGGAGGACATACCAAACATAATTCATTTGCAAGATATATGAGTCTGTGTTAAGCAATAAAATTAATTCATTCGTCCTTACACTAATAATAATGATAATTATGTGGATAGCCACTTTCAACTTGTAATGTAAAGAGCCCGTGTTATCACATACACCATCTTAATTTACTTCTTTTTAGCAATATGCAAAGTAAAGTATCCAGGTTGTATTCATACTAAGAAAGCATTTAGACGTAATATTTATTTACTGTAAACTTTGGTCACATTATACAAATACACTGCATAAATTACTAAATAATAACAAATTATTAATTGCCAATCCATATAAATGTTTTATGAAAAACAGTCTCTGAAAAATGTGAATGAACATAATTCTCTGAAAGACAATACACTTGAATTCCATGTAATCAGTCTTAAAATATAAAAGTTTCAGTACAAAGCCAATGAAAGACCTACATCCATAATATTACAAAAGATCTTTGATGCATTGCCTGTAATATGTACAAACTGTTCATACAGTGTATCCTTTAAGTTTTGCTTTCTCCATTTTACTGTTGCGCTGATTATGTTTATGAAAAAATGCTTCAGTGGCTATTGTCTACAACACATTATTTGAATATTTATTAGCTCTCCTAATTTGTATCTAGTTGGTAATCGTCCAAATATTTCTACGTGGTTTTTAACAAGGTCTTTTATTAAATGTCTTCCATTAAAGAAATTAATTTAACCGTGCATCCGTATTAGTTCATTAGACTACACTCCCTAAAAATTATACCATTTTACACTGAACTTTATAAAATTTGCTCTTCCACTATAGAGGTTTTTCGTTTTAATTCAAAATGTATCTTTCCTTTAAAGGAACTCATCTTTTTCTTTGTTCATGTAATTATTGAAGCACTCGTCTATGAAAACTGAGGATTTCATAATCTTTAAATGATTGAACTTTTGACTTCATACTGAAGAGACTAAATGGGCTCTTCCAATAACGTAGCAATGTATGGCAGCATATAAGGAACAAATGCAGAATTTAGTATTTTAAGTTTACTGGATGCTTGGATGATACTAACATTCACAACTGTCAGTAATAAAAATAATTATAATGATACTAATAATAATAATAATTATAAATACCATATCAAGGAAAGTCTATTTGGTATAAGTTGTGGATACTAAGTTCCAAAGTCATCATTGTAGGCATCTTTATATGGTTACCCAAGTGCTCCTCAACACACTAGGATACAGAGGGCTGATAAAGGAGTTAAGATAAAAATAAAATTTTAGATGACACGCCAGACATTCCAAATGTATAGCTAGGACCTTGTAGACTACAGTTTATAAAAGGAAAAACTAACTCTTTTTCATATTATTGCCTCAACCGTAATATTCTTCATTTCAATAAATAGTAAAATGACAAACAAAGCATTACAAATTTTTCCTAACATAATATCTGAGAAACTGTTTACATGTGCATTTTATTTGTTTTCACACCAGGTTAAAGGAATACTCTTTCTCTCATTTTCTATGTACTGTATGTATGCATGATTATAAAAGCAAAAGTAAGAGTTACAACATTTTTTTCATGAATCAGATGATGCTACTGAGAACCGTTTGCATAAATAGGGCACAGGGAACCAACACCTAAAAAATTATTAAAGCCCACTTATGTTCCCAACAATTTTTCACTAACATTAAATAACATTGCTGTCCCTTTACAATTTTCGTTTAAGATTACATTCTCCTAATATGAAACTTCATACAGCAATAGCCTTACAGTCTCCAAGGTACAGAACAATTATAATTATTAACGATCTAAGATGAATGATAACTTTCATTCACATTGAAACACTAAGAACTTCAATTATTATAATACCAAACTATATTCCAAGTTAGAAAAGATAAACCATCCAAAGGTTATTCATATCTCTATCATCATACAGTTAAAAAGAGATGTTTTAATATGGTAAGAAATAGAATGTCAGTTAAATGTTTTCTCTTTATGTTTCGGTGCTCTTTCGAATTTAATGTATTACTAAGGAAACAACGTAGTAGTTACTAATATAAAAAAGTTATAATGTATGCATGATTATATAACTTTTTGATTTTTCATGTACCCAGAAAACTGCTAAATGTAAATAACAACTTTACTTTCTTCACAAACAAGACCATGTCAACAAATTATATAACAGCAGTAACTACTGATAAACTTAACAGTTTATATACTTCAACTGTTACTTCAAACATTTCAAGAAATTAAGGAATACCCATAAAGGATCATATCAATATTGATTTGTATATAATCTTTTATACTGTACATGGATTAGAGAGCCTAAATTTATAAACAATATACAGTATAGCACCTCAAAATAACAATCCAACATTAAAATTACCACCATTTTTAATAGCTGTTGAAGCAGAAGTATATCCCAATCACAGAAATCTGGGATGAACATGGTAACAAGAAGTGAGTTTATAGAGGGAATACCATTTTTAAGTTTATGTGAGACTGAAATATTAAATAGTAAATAAAAAAGTATAACAGTAACAATTTTGACTTCGTTTTGAAAAAACACAATGTCTCATGAGAGATTAAGACAAAAGCTACAACTTCTCTAATAGCATATTTATGAAAATAGTTTTAGTAATACAGCATCGAACATATAGTACGTCATGGTACTATAGGTGGCCCCTAATAACTGCCAAGAATAGTACTTTACCTTGTTTCTCAACTATATGTTGCCCTACTAATCAAATACTGAGAAAGGTTTTATATTTCATAGTTTCTAAATTTCTTCATGACATCGGAGGAGTCTCTCTCCCAGCCTTCAGAAGGTCTTGAGACTTTAAAGTCAGCCCTTCCATGTAGAATACCTTGCTCTGAGGCTCGACGATGACCTGGTTTGGGAGCTGACCCATGAGCTCCTCCTGCATCAGGAAGCATACGATCTTTGGTGTTAGGTGTTGCCCAATGAAGAGTCTGTAAAGTAATGTCTGTGTTCTTATTATCCTTTTAATACTGTATATTAAAATGTAATATCAATCAGAGAAAATAATGCAAAAAATCTGCATTGCATCATATTTATATCATAGAAACACAAGCAAAGTAGGAAGTGTACAATACACATTGGAACAAAATTCTGAAAATCGGATACAGAGCCTACTCCTACATATTTATTGCACCTCAGATAACTGTCAATCAGCAATACACCTCTTGGCAAGCACTCGAAAACAGATTTGTTGATTTGGAAAAAAAGCTAACACATTTTTAATTAAACATTAAATAAGTAAACTTAACACATACTGCAAACTGGGGCACCAGCAAATTATGTCATAGAATAATTCACAAATAGTCTGTTGTCATAATTGGCATCCAATTGTGTAACAATACTGTATTTTACTGTAAGGTATATTGTTTAGGTTTATATGTCCTGGAACTGATAGCTTATGTTATGGGAGGAGAAATAATTAATTTGAAAAAATGGCACTTAAAGGAATGAAAAGTGAATTATTCAGGGTTTACATGCAGCCTATCATGAGCCTTTTTTTTTCTTCCTTCCGTATGTGACGACATAAGCTTAGTCAGCTTAGGTCCTGCCTAAACTGTTTAAAGGAAAGCAACATAGTGAGGCAATACTGCTGAGAACATTCAGTATGAACAAGAAATCTAAACCTCTACTTGTCAACTGAACATATTTCATAATGTAAGCAAAAGTATTATACCATAGTTGCACGTCATATGGACTACCATACAAAATTAATGATAGGGAACATTCGCAGATTCCTAGGGAGAGCAAGGTACGATGAAAAGAGCTCTGATATCAATAACAATGACTTTGAAGGAAAATGGGCTTAATTGTCTCTGAGAATTAAAATAAATAGAATCTGGATCTGGCATAAAAAAAAATAAACCATATAACAACACAAGTGGCAGTGTCCCAGACGAAAATACACCACGGCGACTTCAATTCTGCAATTCCAGAGCTCACCAATAAATTGCACATTTGTGTCTGCCTGAGGATACATGATAACAATTAGCATGTCACTGTGATGACAAAAATGAGAACTTCCACTTCAGAACTGACAGTATATCACATACTGTCGTGATAGGGAAAACTGAAGGAAGAGACAAGGGCCCATTAGCAAATAGATCCCCCGTCTCAGTCACAGGGAAATCGATTACAGTGGGCAGGTGTCTGTTGAAATGCAGTACCACATCCACAATCCTGGAGACTGACTACTACCTGTAAGCAGTTATGCACTACGAAACCATATTTTGAGACAATTCAAGGCTCTTTGGAAACAACACATACGAGAACTGAGGAAGATGGACAGAAGGTAATGACCCACTGTAGAGCTTTCCAGATAGCAAACAATACTGTTGCTCATAATGAATAATAATTAAGAAACCTCTAGCGAGCATGATATTGTAAGGAAGGGTCAAAAATAGCCGACCTTACTGATCAGATATTAGTGATATTTGATTTAAAACCAGCAGTATTAACTAGGGGGGGCCCAGAAGATCTCATACAGATTGTAATTGTAAGAAGAGCATGAGGTATGTCAGAAGGAAGAGAAGTCTTAGCTTGAATGACAGGCTCTGCAGTTAAGGAGAACTTAAGATGGTTCTAGGAGGGTAAAAGTCTCAAATCATAACAGAGGGAAGCCTCTCCGAAGACGAACTATCTTCACTCAGTAATGCTGGACATATCCTAAAACTAGGCAATCAGGAGACGGGAAGATACGAGCTTTGGGCTCTTTCCCGTAAACACAATTAGGTAATCACAATTAGGTAATCACCATAGTACCAAAAGTCATTTAATCCATATGAAGACCTTGCACTGTATCATTAATGTCTCCCTGTCTGCTCCAAATGAGACTCCTGAAGAGGCACTTGAAACATTGAGATGCTGATGACGCTATGCAATCATTTTTTTTATATGAGGTCGTCACGTGAGGAGAGAGGAGTCAAAATATAATCCTAGAAACATGTGTAAGATGTGTTTCAATTCATGAAGTACCCAAACTGTGCCAGTGATCATAAGACATGTTGTCTAAAGTACTGGAAACAGCATATTCCATCTTTAACATTCACACCCCAAGCAACAGTCCCATCTCTGAAAGAATAGCTGTCTACAGTTAAAAAGGCAAACATAATCAGCAAAAATCAAGAGCCTCTCCCTCAATTGGAGGCACAGCCAGTCAGAAGCAAATCTCTCAAAAAACGAGAGGAAGTTAATAATTCCAGCCACATATTTAAGTTGGTGATTCACATTACATGCTTTACAAGCAACAGGGGAGGCCTCATCTCATAGAGACTTCAGAATAATAACGGTTTCATTTTTGACACAGTTACCAAACCAGCAAACAGCATTATATTTCTCGTGACTAAAACTTATAAAAAGCAAAGAAGAGAAGAAGGTGGCAGTTGATGCTTTGTATGGAGACTGGAAAAATACAATTTTCCTCCTAAAAGCACTTGTTTTTTGTCTCTATGCCCTGATGAAGAGGATTACTGTCGTGTGATCATGACATTTTCCCTCACATGTGGAGAGGGTTGCCACTTGGTCTAAGCATCACTACTGTCTATGTCCTAGGTTAGTGTCAATGCCTTGAAGGCATTGACACTAACTGCAAGGAAGTATAGGATAGCTTCTGTGCCATTTGGAGACCGTGAACCACTGAGCACCTAAGATTTGAATCAGACAATATACAGTAATTGGATAATGGAGGACTCTACCTCCCTTTTTTTTTACCATTTCCAAAGTCTGGCGGGATACACCGAGTGTAAAGCATTGGGTAAACCTCAAACAACTAGGCTTTGGGGCTGAATCAAGACAATACCTCACAATGTAATCATCCATAGTGATTAAATGAGCCATAAAATCAGCCTTCCCCACTCCAAGCTAGTCCAACATCGCCTTTGATGTCGTCACTCTGATGAGCTTCTGATCTCTGTTCAGGCATTTTGGCATCCAATTTTTGAAAGCTTACTCATATCCAAAATGGTGTGGATGATGTGGCCTACTCTTTAATGAGAAATCCCCAAAGTCTCAGCTATGACTTTAGCTGAAAACTGGTGGTCCTTGATATTTAGGAGTAAATATTTTTTTTTTATATTTCTCCCTCTATTTCATAGTTGCTTTTTTAGTCATTACTGACACCTCTGAGCAATTATATTTATGCCAATCAATGATATTTAGGCTATTAACAAAACTCAAAAATTTCATGGGAGCTGAGGATTCTTATCACAGAACTACTGATTGCAGTAACATACATTTTAGGATTCAATAACATTAAATCAGCTTACTGTTGTCATTTGTTGTTTCATACCACACCATGTCTCATAGCTCACTGAAATTCCGCTGTTCAGCCATCGATCATATTGTGCGCGTTTTTCAGGATCAGTAAGTGTGTCTTTGGCTATCTGAAATGACAAAGATGCAGTGTGGGGCATTATTAATTACAACACCTTTACTCTAAACTAAAAAATATATATATACTCAATACTCTGATGAACACATAAGACTTTGCAGCAACAGAAGGACAAGACAGATCTAATAGTGTAGTTTTTGAGAATTTCATTATTAACCGTGATATTTAGTACAAAATGTCATATGAACCACTCCCATCTTGAAAAATTAATGTACATTCATGCCAAATTACCAATACTAGCAGTATCTTATTGGTCTGAAAAAAATCTTTCTTCCTTTCATAGAAAGGGACTGAAACAGCCAAAATGCATATTTTTTTACATCAGTGGAAATTTATTAACATCAGCAATAAGTAACAATAATAATTACATTATGTACTTAATAACAGTCCTCTACTCTGATTTATTGTTATTAATTTTATTGAATAAAATAAAGCATACAAGTACTTCAGCTGAATCTCTATTGACTGATGGATTTTGTCACTATACCAATTACCCAAGTATTTGTTATGGATAGACATTCGCACCTAGCATTAGAATCAAAAGTATTTTAAAGTACTTTTCACCTCAGGGAGAAAAACCTCCAACCAGATGTGTATTACAGATTGGAAAAGGGTGAACCTCCATTGAGGACAGTCTCAAAAAGGCTGCATAAAATGTGCAAAGTAAGAGGCCATGGATCAAGCCATGGAAGAGAAGGGAAGCTTTTGTCATGTACAGGTAAACCTCGGTTTTCGAACGCTCTATAATTCAAACTTACAGTGTTTTAACTTATTATTGGACCAAAATTTACCCTGGTTTAGAATTCAAACATCACGCCAATGGTTGGGGGAGGAGTGCTAGAGGAACTTTGGGGGTTGCAGGAGGGGGAGTAGCTCTTAGGATACCTGTAACAAAAGTCAGGGACCTTGAGACCCTTGTAACAAACTTGGATGATGAAGTTTGGAATATGGATAGAGAAATGAAAGAGAATGAAGTACTTAGAGAGGTAATAAGAACTTTGAAGGAAGCTAATAAGGCACAAGGGGAAGAGAGAAAAGAAATAGAAAAACAAATAAAGACTCTGGAAATAGAAAAGAGAGAATTAGAGACAAGAATTTTTAAACAAGAAAATAACAACAAACAGCTGAATGACAACCTGAATGAATTAAGTGTTGGTTCACTGCTCTCTTCTGAGAGAGACGAGATTGCAGCTTGGAATGTCCAGATGAAAGAAACCATCGAGCAGTTTAGAAAAGAGTTTCAGGAGGATATGGTGATGGTTTTAAAATTCCTTCATGGTATTCACAGAGTGGATAGGGATCGATATTTTCATATGGCTGGCTCTAGAACAAGAGGTTATAGCTTGAAGCTTCGTAAGAATATTTCTTTGCAGGATGAAAGGAAGTACTTATTTAGTGTAAGAGCAGTTGATGGTTAGAATTCGTTAAACAGGAAGGTAGTTAATGATAACTTAGTTCGGTGCCACTTCCGCTTGTTATCTATGTGTCTTGACTCTACTTCCTAACCTAATGTAACCTAACCTAAAAAAGTAGATATTTTTTCCTTGTAGATAACAAGCAGGAGTAGCACCCTTAGTTCATAGTTTTAAGGACAAGTATGATAAGTATCACTAAAAAAAAAATAGAACTGACCAGGAGACAGGGAGTTACGAGCCAAGGTCTCTTTCCCGTAAGCGCAATTAGGCAATTGTAATTAGGTAATTATACCTAGATAAGCACCTACGTCTCCAACCTATGCTAACACAGTAGTAAAGTTCATAATCTGAGTCATAAAAACATATGAAATATGAAAACATACCTCCTCGTATAGCTACATTATATTTACTCCTGTGGTTGGCTTGCACATTAGGAGGGGCGTTGCAAGGAAGGAAGAAACAGGCTTATGGGGATGAGGAAGCCGGAGAAGCAGGTGCTTGAGAGACTGGGGCAGGTGAGTCTGGAGAGGAAGGAAACCTGCAGTATGTGCTAGAGATACAGGGGTAGGTGAGACTGAAGAGGCAGCTGAGTAGAGAGAATAAAATCTGTTGCTGGGGGCTCTACATTCTTAAAGAAACGTTCAAGGCGAGATTCTTCTCCCAAATAACCCAGTAACAAGGCAAGGAATCCTTGACTCTTCCGGCGACCTTAGAGTATCTGGCACTGTGGAGTCCTCAGCCTCAAACTTTGCCATCCCTTCCTCTATCAGAGCAAAACCTTCTTCCATGTCTTGCTTGCAAATCTCATGGACTTTGAGGTTGGCATTTCTTCCTCCTTTTCAATCATCTGCTTCTCCAGTTGAATGAGTTCCTCAGTAGATAATTCCTCTCCATGAGATTCCAGCAGCTCTGTTACATCATCAGCTCCCATCTCCAGCTTGAGCTCCTTACTCAGGGCAAACGTTCTAGGTGACAGCCCTCAAAGCCATGAAGGTCATTCACAAACTGAGGACACAGTTTCTTCCATACTCCATTCAAGTTCGTCTGCTTAACTTTCTTCCAAGAAACAGCAATGTTCTTGACAGCTTGAAAAATATTGTAAGACTTTCAAAACTCCCTGAGAGTAAAGTTATTGTCCTTCTCAGTTGCCCTGAGAGCCATAGCAATTGTCCTTCAGAGGTAATATGCCTTGAAAGAGGCAATGCACCTTGATCCATTGGCTGTAACAGGGCAGTGGTATTAGGTGGAAGGCAAGCCACCTTGACATTAGAATGAAACTCATCCAAATGGAGAGGGTGACCAGGGGCAATGTCTAGCACTAGCAACACCTTAAAGAGTAGAACACTGGAAGCACAGTACCTCTCCACTTCTGGCACAAAATGGTTGCTGAACCAGTCCTCAAAAATCTGAGGATTACCCAAGCCTTCTTGTTCGACTTCCAGATGACAGGCAGTTGACCCTTCCAAATGTCCTTGAGTCCCCTTGAATTTCTGTCACGTACACCAACAAGGGCTTCAGCTTGAAGTCTCCAGCAGCATTAGCCCCCAAAAGCAAAGTCAGTCTCTCCTTGCTGACTTTATGGCCCGGTGCTGTCTTCTCTTCCTTAGCAATGTGCATATGACTAGCCATACACTTCCAGAACAAGCTGGACTCATCCACTTTAAATACTTGCTCAGCACAGTAACTACCCTACCTTATTATCTCAGCCAAATCACTAGGAAAATCACTTGCTACTTTCTCATCACGAGCAGCTTCACCTTGCACCTTAAGGTTATGGGTTATGTAATTTAGCATGAGTCTTAAGCCACATAAACCAACCCCTACTGACCACAAACTCTTCACTTTCACTTCCTTCCCTCTTTCCATATTCATGGCATGAAACAATCTTTTAGTTTTTCTTAGATCAAGATTAGGCTCACAATGGAATACGTCGTTGATGCTGGTCATCCAGCCAAAGCACTAACAACTTTCCATATTGATCATTAGGCTACTACACTGCTTAGTAATCACAGTGGACTTCATGCGAGCTGAACTTTTCACATATTCAAGGATGCTCCTTTCCTGGGGAAGAATACCCTCAGGGTGATGATCCCCATCTTCTCTTTGTTTCAGTTCACTTCAATTCAATATTCAAGGATGAGATATCTATCCTTGATAATCATTGCCATGGTCAAACGGCTTAACCACAGTCATTAGCCAATACTGGTAGCAGCCTCTCCCTTTTCCATTGTGATAGCTTCCCTTTTCTTCGAAGCATTGCCATAAAAAAAAATCTCCTATACACTTTGGAGGCACAATAAAGGCCAAAAACTATCACAAACACGAGCAACTTAAACCAAAGAGCGAATAAGCGTGAAAATAATATGTAGCACTAGCAGTGGGAGCTGGGCGACGAGTTTTCCTCATTTTAATGCCACATAACAACATAATCTACCACTACATTTAACAAACTGTTCCGAGGGCGAAGTTCATATTTGCGACTATGTACATGTATTTGGTAATTTTGTAAATGAATTCAAACTAGATCCTGCACATAACCAAATACATAAACAAATAAAGAAAAAAAACATTAACTTGATGTATATATATATATATATATATATATATATATATATATATATATATATATATATATATATATATATACAACAATGCTCCAAGATAATATTTTCTTCCGCCATACTCAACAAAATGTTCAGTGCACGAAGTTAGTATTTTTGACACAAAGCACATAGGTCAAAAAAAGGATTTATTAATAACTTATAGGAGATGCATCACAACCACAAAACATCGTAAGTCAAGGACATCATAAACCGAGGACCCCCTATGTTTATCATTCTCTTATTTCTTCCTTGTCCTTAAGCTACTGCTTTTTCTCCATTTCATCTTTTCTCATTGTTCGGGCACAATGAGGGCAATTTTGTTTACCCGTCCCATTGTCACAATCATAAATAAATAAATAATTGAATAAATAAATATATATATATATATATATATATATATATATATATATATATATATATATATATATATATATATATGAAAATTTCTCTTGTGTTATGATAGTCAAATCAGCATTACTCAGTTTCAAATTATCAAGTAATTGCAAAATAAAATGACGTTTTTATAAAACAGAACCAAAGGAGGAAAACACGTAAACTGAATAGTCATTACTATCCGGAGAGGGATTTCAATCAACCATTGAACTAAGCTTCAGGTAAAAGAGCTTCTGCCACCATCAAGACAAAAACAAAAGCACCAAAGAGGGTTATGTAAAGTAAAAAAGAAAATCATTTAAAAACACTGTAAAAAAAATGCAAATGATAACAAAAACAAGAAGTAGAGAAATGTACAAAATAATGTTCCGGTTTTACGTCACGGACTCCCTTTTCTACCAAGGGCTAAGACGGTTGCCTTCTTGCTAAGGACTTGTTTTGGCAGATGTAATCCTTACCCTGAGTGCATGCCCTTGCTAACCTCAGACCGTGACGGGGCGCGATCCCTCGACCTGACACCTCAGAGTCGCGGACGCTACCGCTTGAGCCACGGTGACTACAGAAATGTACAAAATAATACATTAAGTAAGTAATATAATGGTTGAACTTACGTGATTGCAAGGACGGTAACAACTCTGGTAAATTTGAGTGTGACACCGAGACAGGCAAGAAAATTGCCCTCAGCAATAAAGGCCCGGGCACAAAAAAAAAAACACAAAGACGAAGAAAAAGAAAAAGGTTAAGGACAAGGCATATTTGAGGTAATGATACACAATAGGAAATGGACAGGCTAGAAGAACAGTCGAATTTCTGAGGACCTAGAGTTAAGGTAGGATTAGGCCCTGAGATGAAGACAGATCTGTTTTTGAGGATTATAGGTTATAAGAATTAGAAAAGACAGAAGGAGGAAGAGAGTTCCAGTCTGGAGGTAGATGGGAAAATGCAGTTGCTGCACCGACCAATCTGCGGGCTACAAATCTCACACAGTATCTGAGAGACTAGGCCACTTGGCAAGTGTTATGCGGCTTTTGAGGGGGGGGGTGCAACTCTCCAATTCATAAGAGCAGCGATGGAAGTAGTAGCGACAGAGAAGAGAAAGGGATGATACCCTATGGCTCTCAACCCAAATATAAGACCATGGACTATAAAAGCTGAAGCACATAACTAAATAACTTCATACAAACATGAGTTTATATATATATATATATATATATATATATATATATATATATATATATATATATATATATATATATATATATATATATATATATATATATATATATATATATATATATATATATATATATATATATATATATATATATATATATATATATATATATATGTATATATATATATATCTATATATATATATATATATGTACATATATATATATATATATATATATATATATATATATATATATATATATATATATATATATATATATATATATATATATATTATATATATATATATATATATATATATATATATATATATATATATATATATATATATATATATATATGCAGTGGCCCCTTTCCCCCTCGTAAGGGTAATGCTGAGCCATAGAACATGCATTCACCACTATCTAAGACATACCTCAATTACTTCTCTTAACTCCTTTGGGATAAAGGGTTGCCACAATTCCCCTCATATCATCATGTTTGGGTCATCCACAGTGTAGGCAGACAATGATATTCTGCAGTGATATCCGACAGCCATAGCTTGTAAACCCCTACCGTTTAATCACATTCTTCTTGCTTTGTGTGATGGTAAGTCTAATTCCCTCAGCCTCTCCTCATACCTGAAATTGCGTATTTATGGTACCAGATTTGTAACATGTCTTTGAGGTATTTCCACTTATTTATGCTCTTTTTCATGTATGGATTCCAAAACGGGCTGTATATTCAAGCTTTGGCCTCACATAAGTTACATAAATATTTCTGAGCATTTCCTTGTGCATGTGCCTGAAGGCTACCCTTACAGTTGCTAAGAAAGTATATGCAGGCCCTGCTATGCCATTTATATGCATTTCCAGGGAAAAATCTGGCAGTATGTTTACTCCTAGATTTTTCTGCACCACATACTACTCCAAGTTTCCTTATCTAGTCTAAATTCCTTGCTTTATGATGTTCAAGTCTACCCTGCCATGTTGACTCATGGGATTCACTTATGCCTGAGATTATCACCGACTTCTCTTCATAAAGTGCCTGTTTTATCAGTGGATTAGCTCTTTTAATCACAACATCTTTCATTTTTTCAATTACTGTATCTTTGTAGTCAACTGTATTTACAATTTCCAAAGCCACCTCCCTCACTGCTTCTTTTACTGCCACATTTTGCTCTACTGGATCTGAAAAGAACTTGCATTTACCTCATGTTGCTTATTCAGCTCCTAAAGTGTTTAATGTTTTCCTTTATCTGGACATTCCAAGGTGCAATCTCGTCTCTCTCAGAAGAGAGCAGTTAAATAGCATTTACTTCATTCAGGTTGTCACTCAACTATTTGTTATAATCTTCTTGTTTAGAAATTCTGAATTTTAGTTCACTCTTTTCCCAGTACAGTTTTGTTTTTCATTTTTCTAGTTTTTTTTTCTCTTCCCCTTTTGTGCCTTGCTAGATTCCTCCAAATACCTTATCATCTCTATAAGTGTTTCATAATCTTTCATTTTTCTATCCATATTCCGAATTTTATCAGCCAAATTTGTTACAAGGGTCTCAACGTACCTGACATTTTGTTTCAGGTTCATAAGAGCCTGTGTGTAATGATGCGGTCACGGTAAATCAGCTGTAGATGTCGGGCCTCATGGCAGAATATGCTTGCCAGCCTACCCTGTGGATAGCCCAATTAGGATGGTTGGGGGGAATGTGGATCCAATTATCCTCAAGGAGGTAGGAGGAGTAACTGAGTTGTGTATTGGCTCGTGGTGAATGTTGTTCTTAGGTCGGCCGCCCCCCTTACAAGGGGAGTGGGGCTGCTGTGCAAACACACACACACACTGGGCAATATATATATATATATATATATATATATATATATATATATATATATATATATATATATATATATATATATATATATATGAATAGCAATGAACTGTTGCCATACAGTCTGAAATGGTAGGAAAAGGCCCAGTAAACTAAAATATTTCGTGACCTAATCTGGTCACCTTCTCAAAGATTTATACTTTGAGAAAGTGACCAGATTAGGTCACGAAATTAATAAGTACTTCAAATATTTTTTATATTGTTATCTTTAATAGGTCTTTTCCTACCATATATATATATATATATATATATATATATATATATATATATATATATATATATATATATATATATATATAAAGAAGGTCGAAGGCTAAATGAATCGTTCTATAACTGGGATATAAAAGAAGAAAAAGAAAAATAATTAAAAGAGATAATAAGACAAGGGAGGTATAACTTCCACAGGAAAAAAAACTTATTATCGGAAATCGAACAATTAGCGTCCGCGACTCTGAGGCGGCAGGTCGAGGGTTCGCGCCCCGTCACGGACTGAGGTTAGTAAGGACATACACTCAGGGTAACGATTACATCTGCCAAACCAAGTCCTTCGCAAGAAGGCAACCGTCCTAGCCCTTAGTAGAAAAGGGAGTTCGTGACGTAAAACCGAAACCAAACCAGTGAAGGATACAAGCAACAGAAGTAAATTTATCGAGATCAAGTCTTAAAGAAAGAAAAGAAGAAGAAGATCCTCAATGAGGTTAAAATGGCGACACTAGTTTCACGTTTTATTTCTGGGATCTGAAAAAAAAAAAAGTTAGATTCTAACTTGACTATAATCACCCCCCCCAAAAAAAAATCTTCTCCCACATGAAAGCTGCTGAATTCTTGAATTTGTGCTTTAGAATACATGCTGTTATTATTATTATTATTATTATTATTATTATTATTATTATTATTATTATTATTATTATTATTATTATTACTATTATTATTATTATTATTATTATTATTATTATTATTATTATTATTATTATTATTATTATTATTATTATTATTATTATTATTATTATATTATTATTATTATTATTATTATTATTATTAACTGAGAGAGAGAGAGATTATTATTATTATTATTATTATTATTATTATTATTATTATTTATTATTATTATTATTATTATTATTATTATTATTATTATTAACTGAGAGAGAGAGAGGAGAGAGAGAGAGAGAGAGAGAGAGAGAGAGAGAGAGAGAGAGAGAGAGAGAGAGAGAGAGAGAGAGAGAGAGAGAGAGCGCACCTGATGGAGAGCACTGTTGCGTACTGATGTATATATATAAAATTAAAAATCATTTTCATTCGTGTTCACATAATGACATCAAACAGGCGAGAAGAGTTGAAGCGTTGAGGATAACTACACCCTTGGCTAGCATATGACCTTTAAAGGTCCCAGTTGGGAAACGGAGGGTTTTTTTGAGAGCCATATTTTGATTTTCTGAAAGGTGACCTTTGACCTTTCCTCTCCTACATTTGACATTTGAGGTTTACGATCCCACTACTTGTATATATGGAATGGGAGAAGATGCACTTATAAACGAGAACACATTTACTGATATGGATGAAAGTAGGAAGGAAATGAGACTTAAACCCTCCCTTCGTTTTTATTTCTAAGGGCTGAACCAAGTTGATTTTTTCTTCTTCTTTTTTTTACATGAAACCTGCTGAATTCATTAAAGCTGAGCTTAGAATACACATTATTATTATTATTGTTATTATTACTATTATTATTATTATTATTATTATTATTATTATTATTATTATTATTATTATTATTATTATTATTATTATTATTATTATTATTATTATTATTATTATTATTATTATTATTGTTATTATTATTATTATTGTTATTATTATTATTAATGTTGTTGATGATGTTATTGGAGTGATTAGTGACATCTTATATATATATATATATATATATATATATATATATATATATATATATATATATATATATATATATATATATATATATATATATATATATTATATATATATATATATATATATATATATATATATATAAAACAGTAAACTTGGATATCCGATGGCAATAGTATTTTATGATAATATGGGGGCAAAATAAAACATGTGGTTAGACCAGGAAACTAGGAGTTACGAGCATAGGGCTCATTCGTGTAAGGATGATTGGGTAATTAATTAGGTCATCACTGAGAGAGAGAGAGAGAGAGAGAGAGAGAGAGAGAGAGAGAGAGAGAGAGAGAGAGAGAGAGAGAGAGAGAGAGAGAGAGAGAGAGAGGTCATAGTTTGAAGCTTCGTAAGAAAACTTCTTTGCAGGATCTAAGGAAGTACTTTTTCAGTGTAAGAGTAGTTGATAATTGGAATTCGCTAAGCGAGGAGGTAGTTAATGCTATCTCAATTCATAGTTTTAAGGACAGGTATGATAAGTATCTTTTGAACTTGAATAGGTCTGTCCAGGACAGTTCGATATTAAGTCTTCCTTCAGTTACGGTTCTTTTTCTATGCCTACAGCAACACTGAATATTCTTGAATATTCATCACGCATCTTTTATTATCCCTTCACATCTGACAAGACATTACACTCTCCATCTCTGTTTCTCTTTACTTTATATATTCTTCGTGCCCAGGCCTGATGAGGGCTGTTTCATTTTATAATTTTTTTGGCCCGTCCTGGTGTCACAATCATAAAAAAAAAAAGAGTAGAAAATGGAACCGATCAGGAGACGGGAAGATACAAGCTTTGGGCTTTTTCCCGTAAACACAATTAGGTAATCACACAAAAGATTGTATGTCCCAACTGTGTGTACATGTATTTTTAGCTATTAAGCTTTGCAAGATGGGATAGATTAATGCCAGCTACGAGTCTAGCAACTATTTAGACTTAAAAGTCTTTTTTTTTATTTCCCTGTTTTTTGAATGATCATATGAAGAACATAATTACATTGCAAGATGAAGTTCTCCAGGTGTTCTTCAATAATATACAGAATGAAGAATAAAGCTTACCAGCATATTATTCAAGTCCTGGTTTGACTACCCATACACTCTAGCTATCCTTCATAAACTATTCATGTAAATTTAGGAAGAGCTAAATTATCTGATTTTGGATTTTAGAGTGAGTGGTAGATGAATGATAATGCTACTGTTTCATCTATTTTAAATGCTTTGGTAATGGCTTTTGGATTCGTTTATAAGTAAGCATAGGAGCTTAGAAACACTGTCATTTTCAGTCCGTGATACGAACAAACGAGTCACCGTGGTTCAAGCGGTAGCGTCCGCGACTCTGAAGCGTCAGGTCGAGGGTTCGCGCCCCGTCATGGTCTGAGGTTAGCAAGGGCATGCACTTAGGGTAAGGATTACATCTGCCAAAACAAGTCCTTCGCAAGAAGGCAACCGTTCCAGCCCTTCGTTGAAAAGGGAGTCCGTGACGTAAAACCGGAACAGATCCGAATAAACGAGTTTTACACTCAATGTGAGTTTAAGTGAAACTTGCCCATTCGAGAACATGAACTTCTAATCCCTTAGGTTCATGTTAACATCCATTCAGTATAAAACTACCTGTTGTGTGCTCGTATATGCCAGTAAGAGTGATGTCTCATGAGTAGGTATACTGCTATCCCCATCAAAGCGTAAATAATAACTGTTTTATCTCTATAACATGCAGTCAGTAGTAATTCTTAAGTGTTCCGTTTTACGTCACGGACTCCCTTTTCTACCAAGGGCTAGGACGGTTACCTTCTTGAGAAGGACTTGTCTTGGCAGATGTAGTCCTTACCCTGAGTGCATGCCCTTGCTAACCTCAGACAGTAACGGGGCGCGAACCCTCGACCTGACGTCTCAAAGTCGCGGACACTACCGCTTGAGCCACGGTGACTTCTTAGTAATTCTTAAGTACACTGTGAGTTAATATTTAATCAAAAAGAGAGATAGTTAAAGAGAGACGAATAAATTGAGTTACAGTAAATATAAAGTAATTGTTTATAAAACACATAAAACAAAAACAAAAAATATTTGAAACGATTTAACATGGCGAATGTAAAATTCGGAACGCAAAATTGCCAAGCTGTAGTGCTATTAAAGGGAAAATGATTGTCAATCTCCCCTCGAGGGAGGTTTTGCCGAAAAGACGACGTAAGCGGGAAAGAGTGAACGAGGAGAAAGCGAAATAGAAAGGCAGAAACGAGGATAAAAGCGAAGAAGAGAGTGCTGAAGTGATTGCTGATGACGTGTGATGGACGGAGATGTGGAGACGAGGCTGCGTCTCGCTTGATAGAATGATCCTGACATTCGCGGCAGCGGTGGAGTTAATATGTTAGAAAGCGTCGGGAAGGTGACCTGTAATATCCTGATGTAAGAATGACTAGGAAGAGGGGAATGATATGGGTAGGGCAGGAAGAGAGAAGACAGCAGTATGAGGGTAGTAAAATATATTATAAAAAAAATCTAAGAAGAAGAAGAAGAAGAGAAGTTTGGGTTTAAGAAACCAAATCTATTGAGGAATATAAAAAGAAGAAAAATAGCAGCCAGTAGTAGGTTGGCTCATGGCAACAGCCGCCTGTTGCGATACTACAACTGAAGGTTTTTTTTAACTTAAATAGGTCTGTCCAGGACAGTTCGATGTTAAGTCTTCCTTCCGTTACGGTTCTTTTTCTATGCCTACATCAACACCGAATATTCTTGGATATTCATTACACATCTATTATTATCCCTTCACATCTGACAAGTCACTACACTCTCCATCTCTGTTTCTCTTTACTTTATGTAGTCTTCGTACCCATGCTCGATGAGGGCTGTTTTATTTTATCATTTTTTGACCCGACCTGGTGTCACAATCATATAAAAAAAAAACTCAGAGAAATAGCTAGAGTAGAGATACGACGATCTGTTGTCCTTGGATTTGTTGGAGTGGCACAACTGTTGAGAAGTATTATGGCGGATGCTGGTTGGATAAAATACTCATGGATGAATTGGTGGTAGATGAATACATAAAACGAAAGAATTATGATGGGTAAAAATTATTCACATAAAGACTATAATTACGTCTTAAAAGCAGAAATCTACAGTCGTCTGACGAAGTATTTTTATTGGCTTCAGTCAAATAATAATGTTTTTTTTATATTAGAGGCAAAAAGTCTCTAGGAATTTTTGATTCATAGAAATATAGAGTGTAAGTGTATTGCAGAAATATAAAACTGCTAGATTTATATAGGCTATTAAATATATATATAAATATATATATATATATATATATATATATATATATATATATATATATATATATATATATATATATATATATATATATATATATATATATATATATATATATATATATATATATATATATATATATATATATAAGTACAAAATTAACTGGCAGTAACAAGAGTACCTCGTTAGAACTTGAAAGTAATAAGAGATATAACGTCATTCAAACTGTACTAGGACCTACAATACTAAGCAAGATATCAAACCAGGAGATGATAATTTCAAGAATATATTTCAAAGCCACCAAGCTATAGCATTTGAAATAACACGAGGACAACATCAAAAACTTTAAATATTCGTTTAGGAGAGTTCAAAGCTACCTCCAGAAAAGCAAGAGGTCATTCCACTGACAGACCATCAACCCCAATATTTCTCTTGGAACTACCTCGTGACTTTCTATGTCCATACTTACTCTCTTTCGTTCAAAGGATATATGATCTTTTTTAAAGAGAAACCTCAATTAACAGATACCGGAATCGATCAAAAAACACTAAAGAAGTGAACAGTAGATCTCGCAAAACTGAACTAGTTTTAGTTGTAGTTCCGGTTTTACGTCACGGACTCCCTATTCAACCAAGGGCTAGGACGGTTGCCTTCTCGAGAAGGATTTGTTTTGGCAGATGTAATCGTTACCCTGAGTGCATGCCCTTGCTAGCCTCAGATCGTGACGGGGCGCGAACCCTCGACCTGACGCCTCAGAGTCGCGGACGCTACCGTTTAAGCCACGGTGACTACTCGCAAAACTGAACTATAGTGGTAAATAATGAAACATGAAAATCATCTCTCCTGGAGCAAGACATTTCTCTATTTTCCATCGATGTCTCAGACCAAATGCAGAACAAGATATCACCTTGACGGTTTCCATACTGACAAGCGAATGACTTTGAATTGACAGAAAATCTACAGAGCTGTCTAACTTCTCCTGTCACAGTCAAAATAAGATCTTCTACGCTTCTGCCTACCACCGTCAGCCATTGTGCTTTCATGCAGTTGCGCCACATCATGTGACTGGCCATAATAATAATAATAATAATATTAAACTTTTATTTCCATTATACAATGGGTATTCGTCAGCCGGGGCAAGCCCCAACCCCCCACTGTGGTGCCCAGCCACAGCAGTAACCTGTCAGTAAACTGCTTAAACTCTCGGTCTTGGACGGGAACCGGTCTCTCGACCTCGTGAATGTGAAGCCAGCACGTTACCACTGTACTAGCCAGACCACGCATTATATCTCTAATATTTCTTTGATCAGGCTGTACTTATATACAGTTATCAGTTCATTAAAAATGCCAGATACTTGCTTGTATTGGGTGGTTAACTATTTCTCTCATTAAGTTATTAACATGCATGAAGATGAAACCTTGAATGAAACTGCAAAGTAAAAATAATGTAATTATGAAATTAATCTTGGAACTCTAAAGAGGGAGTCTTTGGAGTTGTGAGTTCTGGGTTTGTAACACGTTATTAATTGCATAATTAATTGTACATTATAATTCATGGTTCTATCAACATTTCTGCTCGCTCTGACTGTTCTTACCATCTTGACATATATATTGTTTAAAAATTAATGTTGCTTATTGTATGTATTTCAAATATTTAAATCATTTATATTGTTACTTCTGTTTTACTCATGGCAAAAAAAAAGATGGCATGATTACCCATTTTGCAAGTATGGATATAAATATAAGGCCGCTTTTACACCAAAGTGGCACGTCACACGTGACATGCCACGTGGCACGCCAGTTGAAAACAAACCCCCAAAAATAAATAAAACATTTCACACAGAAGTGGCGTGACACGTCCCATGTACCACTTGAGATTTGAGTCGCAAGTCGCACGTGGCACATGTGATGTGTCACGCCACTTCTGTGTGAAAGGTTTCATATATTTCCGGATGTTCATTTTCAACTGGCGTGCCACGTGGCATGTCACATGCGACGTGCCACTTAGGTGTGAAAGCGGAAAATACTTGCATCTTTGTGTCATTAATTATTATAATTTCTGATCAGGTATTTTGTATTTAATATTGGGGAATGTCTTCTAACCACTATAAAAGAATAGTTAACTTAATCTCATTCTTTAAATCATCATTAGGATCGGATTGAATCACTGTCTTGCACTTACGTTCCATTCTCCAGTTCAAGAGGTTCTAAATCAGGTAACGACTTTCATCCCACATAAGTGGCATCCACTTATAAGCAATTTAGGATAAAGGGGTGGAAGGGGTACAAGTCATCAGGTCTATCCTGCTTTGAAGACTTGTATCCCACATAAGTGGCAACCGCTTATAAGCAATTTAGGGTAAAGGGGCGAAAGGTGTACAAGTCATCAGGTCTATCCTGCTGTGTAGGAAAATCTCAAATGCAAACAGTAAAGGAGCAGAATAAAAAAAAGGAAAAAAATTGAGTTTATGAAGTTAAAGTAGTGCTAGGTTAGTTTCTAAGTGGTAGTTTGCAATTTTGGTATCATTAAGAATGATTGGATTCGTGCACAAGCTAGAGAATAAATAATGAATGAAAGAGAATATAATATTGTGACAATGCTGCTTTCTCCACATATTTTTTTTAGATTGTCAACCCACGGATGGGTGGAGCGGGTCATGGAGAACCCATAGGGCGGCCGCCAGCCGGCACAGGCCCCAACCCCCCACTGTGGTGCACAGCCACAGCAGTAACCTCCCCAGTAAACACCTTAAACTCTCTTGTCTGGATGTGGCGCGATCCTTCGACCTCGTGAATGCGAGGCCAGCGTGTTACCATTGTACTAGCCAGGAGGTTTGTTTTCTCCACAAATACAAAACAAAAAGCTAAATTGAAAAATAACCCCATTTTCTTCAACCACAAGTAAGACATAGATTATCTTACATCTGCCAAAACAAGTCCTTCGTAAGAAGGCAACCGTCCTAGCCCTTAGTAGAAAAGGGAGTTCGTGACGTAAAACCGAATCGTCATCAATCATCTATGCGTAAATACACTAGTGTATAAACTGAATCTTCCTATGCTCGTAACTCCCCGTCTCCGGATTGGTATTATTATTTCCTCACTAACACTTATCATAACTCTCCTTGAAACTATGAATGTATTTAGCATTTACTACTTCCTCACTTAGCTAATTCCAATTGATATCTATTCTTGCGGAATAACTGCTTTCTTAAATCATACAAGAAATTTTCTTTAAAAGCTTTGTATGGTTGATTAATTGTATTTACCTAATTGTGCTCACGCGAAAGAGTCCTGTGCTCGTAACTCTCCGTCTCCTGGACGGTTTAATTTTTTCCTCAGTGTGTGTGAGCAGCATCATTACAAGGCATATATTTCTCTTCTCATAAAGAGAATTATAATCCAACGTTTCCTTAGAAAACGTTCTTTTTATCTATATTGTGCTTCGGTTTTCAATTTCTCAATTATTGTAACATAGCTAGTAGCAAGGGCATGTACTTAAGGTAACGAGTACAGCTGCCAATATAAGTCCTTCGCAAGAAGGCAACCGTCCTAGCCCTTGGTAGAAAAGGGAGTCCGTGACGAAAAACCGGAACAAAACCAGTCTAAGAATCTGCCCAGTGGGTAATAATTTACCCCTTGAAACAATATATTGAATAATAAGAAAAATAAAGAGACCTGCACGAACACGCTTCCTACATATGTATAAGGAAGTTGGAGAGAGAGAGAGAGAGAGAGGAGAGAGGAGAGAGAGAGAGAGAGAGAGAGAGAGAGAGAGAGAGAGAGAGAGAGAGAGAGAGAGCTAATGTCTGGGAGTGACACACAAGTGCAACTATAAAGAGAATTACTTGTCTATTGGATGGGTAGGGTAGGAACGTGTGGGGGGCTGGTCTTAACCCCAGACTGGTTAACTATTTGGTTAAGGGAGTAAGAGGTGGGTTGGTGGGGGGTTAACTATTTGGTTAAGGGAGTAAGAAGTGGGTTGGTGGGGGGTTAACTATTTGGTTAAGGGAGTAAGAGGTGGGTTGGTGGGGGGTTAAAGAAGGTAAATGAGAACGGAGGAGGTAGGAAACATGAGTTGGCAATATCTTGAATGACACCAGCTGCAGATAACAGGAATCAAGATAGGGAAAGAGAGGATGCATCGGATGGAACAGTATGGAAACCATTAAAGAAAATAGCGAGTAGGAGATTTGAGAATGGAATAATAATAAACCTTTATTTCCATTATATAATGGGTATTCGTCAGCCGGGGCAAGCTCTAACCCTCCACTGTGGTGCCCAGCCACAGCAGTAACCTGCCAGTAAACGGCTTTAAACTCTCGGTCTTGGACGGGAACCGATCTCTCGACCTCGTGAATGCGAAGCCAGTGCGTTACCACTGGACTAGCCAGAGTAAGGAGGCAAAATTGTGGGACCAAATGATAAAAATAAAAAGCTATTGATGTTAAAATTTAAAAAGGAGAGGAGAAAGATAAGAAAAGGAATATTTAATCGATGCCAAAAAGGAGAAAGATGAAAACAAAGGAGAAGAGGTATAAATGCATGATGGTGAAGTTAAAAATATAAAAAAAATAATAACTACAAAATGTGAACTGTTCATACACTTGATATCCATTAGAGGGTAATGGGGCCCCTTGAGTGGAAGATCCCTGTCAACTCATCAGTCCTATGAGTTTACCAGTTAAATACCTGATGCCTTTAGTGAAACAGTATTTTTAAACGCTGTAGCATTCATTATAGGAAAATAACAGCCAGAAATCACACGAGAAAAACTAAGAGCTCGCAAGTTTATTCGAAACCATATGAGAGAAACATCATCATTCATGTAGTAGTCCCCGTGGCTCAAGCAGTAGTGTCCGCGACTTTGAGGCGTCAGGTCGAGGGTTCGCACCCCTTCAAGGTCTGAGGTTAGCAAGATCATGCACTCAGGATAACGATTATATCTGCCAAAACAAGTCCTTCGCAAGAAGGCAACCGTCCTAGCCCTTGGTAGAAAAGGGAGTCCGTGACGTAAAACCGGAACATATGAGAGAAACATCATCATTCATGTAGTAGTCACAGTGGCTCAAGCGGTAGTGTCCGCGACTTTGAGGCGTCACGTCGAGGGTTCGCGCCCCTTCAAGGTCTGAGGTTAGCAAGGTTATGCACTCAAGGTAACGATTACATCTGCCAAAACAAGTCATTTGCAAGAAGGCAACCGTCCCAGCCCATGGTAGAAAAAGGAGTCCGTGACGTAAAACCGGAACATCATAATTCATGTAAAGTTCATACCAATGCAGGACTCTAACTACGAAGATGACCATGGCAGGGACCTATAAAGGCTTCGAACAATGAAAAAGAATTCGTGTAAAGTACAGAGCTTAAGTGTATAATATAAACAGGCAAGAGCTTGCTCTGGTTTTACGTCACGGACTCCCTTTTCTACCAAGGGCTAGGACGGTTTCCTTCTTGCGAAGGACTTGTTTTGGCAGATGTAATCGTTGCCCTGAGTGCATAACCTTGCTAACCTCAGACCGCGATGCTAGAGCATTACAGTCAAAACAAACGTGTTGAAAACGTTTGATGCCAATTTTAGCCAAAATAGCTCTTAGACCGCTTTCAGACCAAAGTGGCACGTCGCACGCAACTCGCACGTGGCACATGGGACGTGTCACGCCATTTATGTGTGTAAGCTTTCATATATTGCCGGATGTTCGTTTTCAAAAGGCTTGCCACGTGGCATGTCACGTGCGATGTGCCACTTTGGTGTGAAAGTGGCTTTAGTACTTAATCAGAGATTAAATTTCAAAGATAAGAGGTAAGTACGTAAATCTTAACTACCTACATTGCGGATTCTCAATGTTGTTGTTGTTGCTGTTCCGGTTTTACGTCACGGACTCCCTTTCCTACCAAGGGCTAGGACGGTTGCCTTCTTGCGAAGGATTTGTTTTGGCAGATGTAATTCTTACCCTGAGTGCATGCCCTTGCTAACCTCAGGACGTGACGGGGCGCGAACCCTCGACCTGACTCCTCAGAGTCGCGGACGCTACCGCTTGAGCCACGGTGACTACATATTACGGATTTTCAGTCGCGCTCTAAATCTCTCGTCAAAACTAAGAAAAAGAAGGAAAAAAAATAAATTTTTCGAGATATTAACTTTTTGATCCTTCAATAATGGCCAGTTTCTAGAGATTTTCAAGGCGAGTAATCATTTCATTTAAAAAAAAATTTAAACAAAGAAAGATACAAAATATCCTCTTTGAGGATCGTTCAGAAAAATAGCGTTGAGGATTATATGGTATTTGCATTGTAAGACTCTCTCTCTCTCTCTCTCTCTCTCTCTCTCTCTCTCTCTCTCTCTCTCTCTCTCTCTCTCTCTCTCTCTCTTTCACACACACTCACTCTGCTAAACAATCGTCAAAATCATGTTTGTGTTCATGCTTTCTTTTAATAAACAATGTTCCGGTTTTACGTCACGGGCTCCCATTTCATCCAAGGGCCAGGACGGTTGCCTTCTTGCAAAGGACTTGTTTTGGCAGGTGTAATCATCCCCTTGCTAACCTCAGACCGTGGCGGGGCGCGAACCCTCGACCTGACGCCTCAGAGTCGCGGACGCTACCGCTTGAGCCACGGTGACTAGTTTAAAAAAAATCCATTTTCTTAAAATATTTTGTTGAAAAAGACTATTATCACTCCATAAGGATGCCAGCGACGAACGACACTTGATAAATCCTCCTATACTAGAAAAGCTCTAGGGAAAAAAAATCATGTGTATCTAGATTCTAGCTCAACTATGAGAAAGAAACAACCAAGTGATGAGAAATAATTATAAAATTTAGCACAAAGAAAGACCCAAATGATAAAAAAAAGAGTCATTCTGTAGTATCAAAGACAAAATAATAATAATATTAATAATAATAATAATAATAATAATAATAATAATAATAATAATAATAATAATAATAATAATAATAACAACAACAAGAACAATAATAACAATAATAATAATAATAATAATAATAATAATAACAACAAGAACAACAATAATAATAATAATAATAATAATAATAATAATAATAATAATAATAATAATAATAAAATAATAATAAATATTGGAATTACATAAAACATTAAAATTAAAGATAATAGAAATATACAAAGAAAAAACTACAATATCGTTGAAGGTTTATCTTGCGGGGACCGGACAACTGAACCAGTGACAACTGAACCAGTGGCAATTCAACCAGTGGACAACTGAAACAGTGGACAACTGAACCAGTGACAATTCAACCAGTGGACAACTGAAACAGTGGACAACTGAACCAGTTGGTTAGGTTGGGTTAAGTTAGGTTAGGTTAGATAAATAGGTTAGGTTAGGTTAGACTCAGTTGTCATTGGTTCAATTGTCACTGGTTCAGTTGTCCACTGGTTCAATTGTCCACTGGTTCAATTGTCACTGGTTCAGTTGTCCACTGGTTCAATTGTCCACTGGTTCAGTTGTCCACTGGTTCAATTGCCACTGGTTCAATTGCCACTGGTTCAGTTGTCACTGGTTCAGTTGTCACTGCATCAGTTGTCCTAGAACCTTATCTTGCATAGTGACTTTGTTTTAGAAGAGTTTCATCAATGGCTTCAGGGATCCATTGTCCCCTTAAATAGGCTGATATTGTCTTCCATTTCAATGAGGAATGATGCCACTATTTTCCACTTGACAAGTATTTTTTCAATAACATAGTGGCACCATTCCAATCAGTACTGTAATTTTGTTCATTGATTTGTCAAAAGTGCCAAATTTTCTATATCTCACTGCCCTCTTGTGTTTTGATATGCTTTGGGTTAGAGAACGAAAATAATGGAATCATTCCCCAAGGAAAGGAAAGACACTATCAATATCAGTTTAACTATATATATATATATATATATATATATATATATATATATATATATATATATATATATATATATATATATATATATATATATATATATATATATATATATATATATTCTTGATACTTCTTAGATATTTTCTGGGCTTTAGCCGAATCCTCCGTCTATCGCTAAGGAGCCCTGTTAGGGTCATGAATAATAGTGAAGGTGGGCAGCCAGCGTTCAAAAATAAAAGGGGATGGAACAGAAGCTCCGATACTGTCTTCCTATGAATCGCCCGCCACACCTCAATGGCGAGTCAAGTTTTATAGGGTTTAACTCTCGTTCAAGTATCTTTTGATATTAATTGTTTATTGGAAAATTATCTCACATGCTTCATTACACTGCTTATCATAATATCAACCGATGATTATGGAAGTTTTTTTTTTTTTTAAATAAAGTCTATTGGAATGAACATTTAATTCATGGCCTATTCTTCTTCATCTATAGTCCACAGTATATTTGTGGTTATCTGTTTCCCACGAGCTGAATAATGGCCAAGTAGTACGAGAATTTAATTATACATGTTACATTACTACACAGAGGGTAGATGTAGACTCACAATATCCTTAAAATCATGATAATTTATCTTTTCTCCTACAATATTCTTCATGTCCCATTCCTTTTGATTCTTTGACCCGATTTCTTGAACAGTGTAAACCTAGATAAATCACTTGATTTTTGCAGATTATGCAGTGCAGGTGACTGATTCTGAGTAGAAACTTCATAAGTTTCTGTCAGAAGTTTGCAAAGAAGTATGAGAAAAAGAAGTTATGAATGATAAAAGTACAGCTTATGAGGTATATGAAGCATATTGGTCATGGTACGGTGAATGAGAGAGTAAATGGTAAGATGCTTGTGGAAGATAAGACTTTCCAATTTCCGGGATTGTATGCTGCAGTGAATGGCCAATTGATGCAGAGGTGAGTCACAGATAGCAGAAATCATGTAACTGAATGGACTATTTACACACAAGAGCCATATTCCTCCTTATAGGAGGGGTAGCCGAGTCAAAGTAAAATACCAGGACTATTTGTAATAAGAAAATACAGAGAAGGTGATTGTCTGTCTCCTCAGTCCACCCAATTTATTTTAGTGTTATGACTAAATGAATAAAATGGAGATGAGGTGTTTGGGACATTTGATAGGTGTGTCAAAAGGGACTGAGTGAGAAATCTGTAGGTGAGGCAGAGAGTGGGTAATGAAAGAAAGTTATAGAATAAGCCAGACCAGTGAGTGTTGAGATGCCTTGGGCATATGGAATACATGAATGAGGTACAACTAGCAAAGTTGGGAAATCAGAAATATAGTAAGGTGTCAAAGAGAACCTAGAATGAGATGGATGGATGGGGTAAAATGAGCAATGGATACACAATGTATGTCTGTGGCGTAGAGATGAGAGTGAAAAAGATAGGAGTTGCTGGAGAGAGACTGCGATTATACGAAGTTTACAGCACCTGCTAAGTGATGTAAACTGGGATGAGTGGCTCTGAGGGAGGGTTGTCATGAGATGAAGTTGTGAAGATAAACCAGCTATTGCTTTCAGGCCCCACACCAAAGCCCTTTACCCATTTACACTGTAGAAGACCCAAGCAGAGTGGTAGGGGGAAATTGTGGTGATCCTGTATTCCCAAAGAGATAGGAGGAGTGCTCAAGTGAATTTGAAGCTGATGAACGAGTACACTTTGACTCGACCACCACGAAATGCTACACAATATAGAGAAATACCTGTAACTTCTGAAAGTGAGCTTCAGCTGAAGGATCGTCAGGATTCTTGTCTGGATGAAACTGCAAAGCTCGCACCTTGTATTCAGCTTGTATTTGTTCTACCTGCAAATAAAAATAGTATTCTTGTTATTTATTACCCTGTTACTTTTAAAACCATAAAAAAATAAAATCTGTCCTTGTTTTATAATACTGTATTACTACATGGACATCCATTGGTCACTTATGCTTTCCAAGGAGTTAGAACAAAACTCTATGAGCAGGTTACTATCTAGTAAACATCATATCTTGATGCTTATGAGCACTATATTCCGGTTTTACGTCACGGATTCCCTTTTCTACCAAGGGCTAGAAAGGTTGCCTTCTTGCGAAGGACTTGCTTTGGCTGATGTAATTGTTACCCTGAACACATGCCCTTGCTAACCTCAGACAGTGACGGGGCGCGAACCCTCGACCTGACGCCTCAAAGTCGTGGACATCAAAGCTTTTAAGAGAGATTGAAATTTTTGTCTTTTTGTGTTTTTGCCCATTTTAATTGCTTTACGTTTTGAATTACTAAGCTTCATTAATCAATTATCCGACCACTCCTGACAGCTTTAAAGCCTTCCTAATTTCTTTACTGATAATTACATATTTTATGCTATTCACAATTTTTGCATCATCTGCAAGAGAGTATCTACCAAATCATCTACAAATACATGGAACAGACAATGCCCTAAAACTGATCCCTGTAGAACCTCACTATTTATTTTTTTCATCTAAGTAAGTTATATTCACTCCAAGATAATGTTATCTATCAGTGCCATTACTTGCAAGTTGTTAATGAGTGCTCCATGTTGCACTGTATTATATGCCATCTGAACCTCATAGAAAATGCAATATGTCCAACCCATTTTTTCTTGTAATATAAGGTTTATTTCATCATAAAAGTACCTTGATCTGTTACTGAAGTCCTGCTGTCTCTGAAGCCTTGTTGTCTCAATGGCAATAAATTAAGTCTCTATAAGTACCCAGAAATGTACCTTAATCAGTAGATACTTCATAATGATGTAAACTAAGTGGTGAGTGAAACTTGACAATAGGCGAGAACTGCATCTCTCCTGCCATTTTTTTTTTTAAGTTAGGTGCAATGTTTGATTGATTCCACCATCTTGGAATCTTCCTTGATTCAAGTGGTCTTCAGGTATGAGGCAAAGTTTTACAAGTAATGGCACAGCAGAATCTCTTTATATATATAAAGTGATATGGTTTAAAATCTCCTGATTATTAGCAGCTGAATCAATTAATGTCTTACGTATTTCGGTAACTGGAGAGGCATGTTCTATATTACTTGTCCATGTTATCTCACCTCAGCAGAAAGGGTGGAGTAGATTATTATCTACTGTATATACAAAATTAAATTCTTCAATACCTCACAGATCTATTCACAACCCTAATTGATACTCATAGGTCTATTCACCACCCTAAATGATACTCAATCTCTTCATTCCATATTTAAATCTAGTTCTTTAACTTTTAATTTTCTTTTGATTAAAATGTGTAAGAGTTTAGAGCTTTCCATAGCTTCGTTTACAATTTCTCATTCGTAAGCTCCCTCTGGTTTTCATCTGATATATATGTAATGATGCCTAACTAGTATACTCATGCCAAGAATTTATATTCATATGCTACCTGCTGCAGCATTTGTCTCTCCTTTACTTACCACATCTATAATAAATATCGAATGAATTCTCTTTGGGCTTACTGAATAATCTAAAGGCCAATAGTATTCAAGATATATATATATATATATATATATATATATATATATATATATATATATATATATATATATATATATATATATATATATATATAGCTCGAATAAACACATTAACATATGTGAAAACTTGAAACATACTTTGCCATTGGCCGGGATTCGAACCTAAGACATAATTACTGCGCCAAGGCACTACTAGCTACACCACTAAAGGTCTTAAAAGAAGAAGAAGCAAACCTCTCAGTTAACAGCTAACCTAGGAAATGAACGCATTCTTCTGACTGCTTTTGTTTATTTTACAGCTTCTTCCCAACCCCACTTGTGGCTTCGTTTTCACATTTAATTTAAATCCCATGTTTCAAAGGTATCAATGATTATCAAATAAACATATTGACATATGTGTAAACAAGAAAAATTTTGCCCCTGGCCGGAATTCGAAGCTACAATACATAATTACAGTGCCAAGGCGCTACCAACTACTTCCTAGCTTAGCAGTTAGATGAGAGCTTAGCTGCTTCTTTTAAGAACTCCAGTGGTGTAGTTGGTATCGTCTTGGCACAGTAATTTTGTCTTTGGTTCGAATCCCGGGCAGGGAAAAATGTTTCACACACACACACATATATATATATATATATATATATATATATATATATATATATATATATATATATATATATATATATATATATATATATATACCTAACTTATTTACATTCTGCAAAGCAATTTTTTTTTTTTTTTTTTTTTTTTTTACAAATCTTCAAACTTTGACCTCTAGTTCTAGAGCCACCTATGTCAAAATATCGCTCCCTATCCACTCTATCAAAACCATGGAGGAATTACAAAAAAATTCCCATATCCCTCTCATCCTTCTGTCTTCGAATGATGGTAAATCTAACTCATTCAGCCATTCCTCATAATTGAGATTGTGTATCTCTATCACCAGCATCGTAGCTCTCTGAACTTTCTTCAGTTTATTTATATGCTTTTTCAAGTGCAGATTCCATAAGGGTGTCTTATACTCAAGTTATTGTTCCGGTTTTACGTCACGGACTCCCTTTTCTACTAAGGGCTAAGACGGTTGCCTTCTTGCGTAGGACTTGTGTTGGCAGATGTCATCCTTACCCTGAGTGCATGCCCTTGCTAACCTCAGACCAGGACGGGGCACGAACCCTCGACCTGACGCCTCAAAGTCGAGGACGCTACCACTTGAGCCACGGTGGCTACCGTATATTCAAATTATTGCCTTACATAAATCACATAAATATATCTTAACATATCGCAGTTCATGTGATTGAAGGGCACCCTTAAGTTTACTAAAAAAATAAAAAAAAATAAAATGCTGCCTTTACTATACCATTTATAGGCATTTCCAAAAACATATTTGCCAAAATATATATCCCTAGATCTATTTTGTAAATAGATTTTTGAAGTCTCTCCTCTGTTACTGATTACCCAGACATGGCCCTTGTTGCACTCTTGCCCATACATTTTACCCTACAATATCAAGCATAGAATCTCATTAACCACTTGTCTGACCACTATGTCTTCCTGAAGTTCTCTACCACTATTTCGTCTCCTACATTCCCCTCATAATTATTATCTTATCTGTAGACATTTTAAAAATGCATTATGAAGACTGTGCCACATAATTTACATACATAATAAACAGATAATGCCCTAAAACTGATCATTGAAAAATCTTTCCACTAATTTTTCTCCAGTCAAACACAGCGGTCTTATCCTGGCAGTCTGCTTCATTCCTTCTGAATAAGTTTTTAGCCATTCCTATACATTTCCACCTAAGCTTGGTCCTATTTGGGGCTTCTAAGAGTATTTAATGAGGGACTGTCTTAACTGCCCCCTAAAAGTCTAATATGAAACCTGCCAGTTATCTATCACTTGTAAGACTAGATTAACTTTCTCATAAACTTCTGGTAAGTTTATCAGCGTATGTCTGCCTTCTCTAAATCCATGCCGTTTTGCTGACAAAAAAAAAAAAAATTGTATGGCTCCAAGTGCAGAGTAATGTGTATTTTTTTTTAGTAATTTCCCACTACAATTATTACAAACTATGCAAGCCAGTGAAACAAGCCTATTGTTTAGTGCAGTGTCTCTTCTTCCGTTTTTTTTAATATAAGTACCACATTCACATGGAATCTTCCCAACATTCAGTGATTTTTCAGATATGATGCATAGGGCAACATGTTTCTTTATTTAGTACGTAAGGTGATATTTCGTCAGGTCGCATAGTGTAATGAGCATCTAATTACATCAAAGCTTTGCCTACTTCTGTAGTTTGAAAAGATGATGTTCTCTAAGATTGGCCCATGTTCTTTTATCTCTGCCTCTACTGTAAATACCAATGTAATTCCTTGTTCAATTCTTCAAAGATGTCTTTATCTGTCTCTGCAATGCTTCATTCTGATCATTCCAACTTAAAAACTTCTTTGATATTTCGTTTCCTTTTGGTAATGTTGTGGAAAAGCTTGGAATTTTCCTTAGCTCTCCACTTAATATCTCTCTCATATGCCCTCATTGACTTCTTAGGAAGTCAATCTGTGCTTGTTTATAATCTTGCCAGACATTTATGTTTCTTCTCGTCCTCTCCCTATTCCAGCATTGATTATTTCTCCTTTGTCTTTGTGTAATATCTTAATCATGCTTACGGGAAATAGACCTAAGCTCGTAATTCCTCGTCTTATAACTGTTTTAATTGTATACTCATCTAAGCTTCTTATGTCTAGCCTTTAAACTATGCATGCATTTAGCACTCTTTGTTTCATTACTTTCCAAATGCCAAGTATTAACAATTCTTACACTAAAGGGTGATTCCTTACTTCCTGTAAAGAAGCCTTCTTATGACGCTTCATACTATGACCTCTAGTTCTAGAACCATATATCAATATGCCTCTACCTAGCAACTCTGTCAAAACCATGAAATTAAAAACTATTCCCATACCCAACCTCTTCCTTTAAGCTTCGAGTGACAGTAAATCTACCTCCTTCAGTCTTTCCTCATGAATGAGATCACTTATCTTTGTCACCAGGTTCATAGCATGTCTTTAAATATTCTTTAATTAATCTATGTGAATTTTCAAGAGTGGAAAAGGATGTTGCTAATTCAAGCTTTGGCCTCACATGTTAAGTAAATATCTCTGAGTATTGCCTGCACCAAATGCATTAAGGATACACTTCCGTTTACTTGCGTTTGTGTGTGCAAGTACCTAATTGTAATTACCTAAATGTGCTCTTTTTTATGAATGTGACACCAGAACAAAAAAGAAAATTGCCCTCAACAAGCGAAGAGAAAGAGAATCTACGGTAGATGTAAGAGAAGGGTCATATATGAACATGACTGATTTAAATTTAATCCTATCAAGTAGATAAGTATAAAAAGTAGCACCCCAGATGTGTGTGCAGTATTCTAAGCAGGGATGGATAGATATTAAGTTCCTGAAATGACGTAAATTAATGACGAAAACTAAACAGAACCCCCAATTTTGTAGATGGAAATTTAGAAATTTGGGTTATGTGAGCCCCCAAGACAAGTTTGAGCCTCTCTGGATTCCTTATATGTAAACAAAATTAAGAGGGTAAATTTAGTTAGGAGAAGAAGATAAAGAGATAGCCAACAACTGTGTCTTGGTGGCATTAAATTTGCTTAAATTTGGGTGCCTCACTCAGATACTCTCTGCAAATTGGAGTTAAGAGTTGAAGAAAGAGTGATGCGAGACTGAATACAAGCAGCAGAGAAGGCAGAGGAAAAATGAAGGGTAAAATGTGAAGAAAAGGCAGAGGAAAAATGAAGGGTAGCATCGTCAGCAAAGCCATGGAGACGAGCGAAGGATGGAGACTAAAAAACATCGTTGATGAAAATAAGAAACAGAGTAAGTGAAAAAAAAAAAACAGAGCCCTGTGGAACACCACTGGTAACAAGAAATGCGCTAGATGTTGCACTGTCAATAACCACAGATATAAAATGGTCAAAAAGTTGTAAACCAGAGAACAGACAGAAGGGGTAAAGCCATATGCAGAGAGTTTGGTCAACGGAACCTTGTGCCATACTCTGTCAAAATCCTTAGAGATATCAAGAGCTATGACAACAGTTTCCCTATAGTTCAACAGAGAAGATAACCAAACATGAGTAAGATAGGACAGGAAGCTACCAGTGGATCTTGCCTTGTGGAAGCCGTAATGGTGATCAGTGATAAGGGAACTAGATTTAAGACATTTCAAGAAGTGAGAATTGAGCAGAGTTTCTAATACTTTAGGAATAGCAGAGGTTAGGTCAATAGGTCAGTAGTTGAAAGGAATAGAGCGATCACCATTCCTAGAAACAGGTTGAACCAGAGCATGCTTCCTAAATGAAGGATAGATACTGGTCTAGAGAATTAGGTAAAAAGGCAGCAAAATATGGGAGTCACTTCATATGTAAACTCCATTAGGAACCTTGCAGGGATGCCATTGGGTCTGGAGGCCTTGTTTGTCTTTAGAGAGCAAAGAACCATATGAAATTTGCAAGAATAAGGAATAAGGGAGGGCATAGGGTTAGAGAGGGGTGAAGTACGAGGAACAGGTGCACTGGAATCGCTTTTGGGAAAGTTGACAGAAAAATGAGAGCCAAAGAGAGAGACTCTGTCAGTGGAAGAGCAAGCTATAGAGCCATCAGAACGATTGAGAGGGGAAAAGCTTTTGGGAGAGATTTTTGACTAAGGGTCAGAAACATTTATCAGTGGAAGAGTAGTTAAGGTCATCAAGTTTCCTTCCAAAAAAAAGAAGCTTTAGACCTTCGAATCTAAACAGTGAAGTGATCCTAGTTGTAATAAAAGCAGAGTGAGCTAAATCAGAAGAGGCTTGAGATGACTGGAATGCCAAATTAAAGCCCGTAATAGCCGTGGAGCAGGCACGGTCAAACCAAGGATTAGAGGGAGAAAAAAATTTCATACGGATATTAGCCTTATACTAGTAACTCCCCGTCTCCTGGTCGGGTCCATTTTTATACTCACTGGTACTGATCATATTTGTCCTTACAACTATGAATTGAGTTACCATTAACTACCTACTTGCTTAGCGAATTCCAATTGTCAACTATTCTTATGCTAAAAAGGGACTTCCTTACATCCTGCAAAGAATAATTTTTACAAAGCTTCAAACTATGACCTCTAGTTCTAGAGCTAGCCATATCGAAATATCGATCCCTATCTACTCTGTCAAGACCGTGAAGGAATTTAAAAAGCATCACTGTATCCCCCTCATTCTTCCAGTTTCGAGTGATGATAAGTGTGCTTCCCTCAGGCTTTCCTCATATCTGAGATTGTTTATGTCTGGGACCAGCTTTCCAGCATGTCTCTGAAGTTTTTTGAGCTATTTTACGTTATTTTTCAAGTGTAGATTCCAAAATGATGCTGCATATTCAGGCTTTGGGCTCACATAAGTTACATGAATATTTCTTAACATTTCCTTGTCCATGTGTCTCAAGGCTACCCTTACATTTGCTAAGAAACCAAATGTAATTACCTAATTGTAATAACCTAATTGTGCTTGCGGGAAAGAGCTATATGCTCGTAACTCCCTGCCTCCTGGGCGGTTTCAATTTTGTACTCAGTGATACTTATCATACATGTCCTTAAAAGTATGAATTGAGTTAATATTAACTACCTCCTCGCTGAGCGAATTCCAAGACTATGAGGAAAATTAAAAACTGTCACCAACTTCCCCTTCATTCTTCTGGCTTTGAGTGATGGTAAATCTGATTCACTCAGCCTCTCCTCATAACTGAGATTACCTATTTCTGGCACCAGTTTCGTGGCGTATTCAAGGATTGGCCTCACATAAGTTTAATAAATATTTCTGAACATTTTCTTAGTCTATGTGTCTGAAGGCTGCCCTTACATTTGCTAAAAAGGCATATGCAGCCCATAATATGTTATTTATATGTGTTTCAGGAGATAAATCTGCCAGTATATTTACTCCTAGATCTCTCTCAATCTCCGTCTCTTAAAGTTCTGTTCATGCTATTGAATATCCAAGCTTGGGTCTTCTCGCTCTTGTACTCATTATTCTTTCCTTACATTTTGAATACTGAATTTCATTAGCTACTTTATTACCACTCATGCCGACTATTTAGGTCCTCCTGATTTTCTCTACCATTGTACTCATATCTTACTTTCTTCACAATCTTTGCATCATCTGCAAACATATTCAAGAATGGATTTACAGACTCTGGTAGGTCATTTACATATACAAGGAGCGAAGTGGCCCTAAAACTGAATTCTGTAGAACCCCACTACTAAGCCTTCTCCATTCAAACACTGAGTGTCATACTCTTATCCTCTGTTCCCTTCCTTCTAAGTAAATATTTAACCATTCCTAGATATATCCACCTATTCTCGCCATTACTTGAAACTTCTTAATAAGTTTCCCGTGTGGGACTGTATCATACACCTTCTGAAAATCTAGGAATATGCAATCCGTTCACCCTTCTCTTTCTTGTAAGATCAGACTTACCTCATCATAATATTCTAAGCTTGTTGTTGTTGATTTGTCTTCTCTGAAGCCATGTTGTCTCGCAGACAAAAAGCTGAAGGATTCCAAGTGATTTGCCTTCTCTGAAGCCATGTTGTCTCACTGACAAAAAGCTGAAGGATTCCAAGTGAAGAGAGATGTGTTTTCATAGTAGTTTCTCCATAGTTCTGCATACTATGCTGGTCAAGGAAAGAGGCTTATAGTTTAGAGATGTATCTCTCCTTCCCTTTTTGAAGATAAGTGCCATGTTAGCTTGTTTCCAACATCTTGGAATCTCCTCAGATTCCAGCGACTTTTCAAATTTTATACATAGTGCCACCTATATTGGTTTAGTGCATTTCTTAAGTACGTGAGGGAATATATCATCAGGACTGTAGCTTTATGGGCATCTAACTTTATCAACACTTTGCATACCTGTATGGCTGAAAAGATGATGTTCTCTAATACTCTAATCTCTGCAATCTGATGGGGTGGGGCATACTGGCTGAAACCCCTTGTTCAATTCTTCGCAGATCTCTTCCATCCGCTCTCTTTAACTTTAAAGCCTGTTCTTTGACTTTGACATTCAGTTTTCCTTTGATAAAGCTGTGGACAAATTTGGGATTTTCTTTAGCCTTCCTGGTGATATTGCTTTCATAATTTCTCTCTGCCACTCTTCTTTTACTTGGGTAATAATTACTTTCTCTTTTATAAGTCTGCTAAGCATTAATGTTTTTTTTTTTTCCTCCTATGCCTCTCCAGAATTTCTCTCTCTACTCCTTGGGTCTCTTACACTCATAATTGAACCATTTCTCTCTGGCATAAATAGCTCCTATTTTGGTGGAAGGTATGCAACAATTTAGTGTCCTCCCATATTCCTCACAAAAGATTTGTACTTTTCTTGTACAGATATGTTGCTAATAAGGTCCTCCAGTCAATAACTGCAAAAGCTCATTAATTTTGATGCAATCTCCATTCGAATAGTTCTTCCTCGTGTCCTTCTCAGTGCCTGTATTTTCAGGCAGAACATATTCGATTATATATGTAAATGAGTGTGTGAGTGTGTGTATAAGATTTGTCGTAGAGTGTAAGTGCACTTTTGATATGTTTGCAGATGATACAATAATTGTGGAAAGATTGATAAATAAAAATGCTGGTAACCTGTCAGAATAACCTATGCAGTATATAAAAATCTTCACATAAATGTTCTTAAAGGTTAAGCCTATGTAAGGTCAAATAATGAGAATGAAGTTACGTGGGCTCAAGTTGAGAATTTTTTGTAATTGAAAAGCAATGGAGGTCTGATATTGAGAGAAATCTAGGGGCAGATGTCTCCATGAATGGGATATAAATGTAGCACATAATATTAGTAAACAATGAGAAAGCTTTTAAGGCACATAAAAACGAAATGCTTCTAAAGCATGTATGTGAGTGACATTAGATATAAACATGCAAATGTAGCATCCTTCTACACTCTGCACTTAGAACACACAAAAATATCAATAAACTACTAAGTGTTCAAAGACATTCTACAAAGAAGAAGTCGGAATTGCAGGACTTCAAGTATAAAGTAAGACTTAAGGAATTAGATCTGCCACGAAATGAAGACAGAAGAGCAAGTGGATTATTATTTTCAAAGAGGAACCTTACATTACAAAGTGGAGCTCTTGAATTAAAGATCAAGGTTTGCGGCTTTATAAGTGGTCAACAGGATTAATAAGTATTTTATAGTGTAAGAATATTTGATGAAATAGAATTCGGTTCGCGAGGGAATTGTAAATACTAAAAGTTTTTGCAGAATTATGGAATTGTATAGAGTCAGAACATCAAGAGGGAGACGGGGAATCACGATCACAAGGTTATTATCCATAAACATAATTACGTAATTACATTAGAATAATAACTTATAAAGTAATGGCGAATCATTATCAATTAGGATAACACTCATCTCGTATCAACACTTGTCTATCCACCTTCGGCAAAATTCGTTTTTCGAAGATAATTTAATTTTACCTCTATTAGTAATTGGTTTGTCAAGGTTATTCTCCATTCATTCAGTTCTGTCTATCACTAAAAGGGTAAATTTTATTAATTCATACGTAATTGTTAATTTATTAATGAAAGAAAATGGCTTTACAATTACTAAGTGGAACCATAACAGCTGTCTTTTCAGCATAACTTCGCGAAGTGTCAGTTGTTTTCGTCTAATTTAAAATATTAACGTATTTTCTTTAAATAAATCTTAATCTGGAGTATTATTGCATATTTTATATTGGGTGGCCATAACAGATACAAAAGTTTTATTTTACATTTAATACACACCAAGACTGAACTCTTAACCTAACTGCAAACTCGAGCAAAATGAAGAAAAAATGGCATAAAAGTTTTCGAGAACTTAGTTGCGAATAATATTCAAGTTGACGAAAACTAAAACAAATGGAAATATTGAGTATATATCATTAAGAGGAATTTTTAAGAAGGAAGAAAACACCAAGAAAAACAAGCAACATTATGTTATAAAACACGTGAGATTCTCTCGTCATTTGAAAACATTATATGTCATTCATTAAATCAGTTATCATTATTAAATATTAAAAAATAAGCAAATAAATATTTTTCCTGAAAGTGTATGACAGGCAGAGCAGATTGCCAACTACTCTAATCCTGACCAGCCTAAAAATCGATGAAGCAACAGGTCTGTTAGGATACTCTCTGCTTCTCTTCTTCTCTCTCTTTACAACTAGGAAAATACTCACCGAGGATGAGGGATCACATCCCAATATCTGATAAAAGTTCTCTTCTTTTTCTTTATCGTGGCTAAGCAGCTCTTCCATTTTAATCAACAACAACTTTTTAGATGATAATTGCCACTAGGATCCTCGGGCGCTTGATGTCACCTGAGCTCCTCTCCTGCTGTTCTTCGGATCTTATTCACAACCGAGACACTCTCGGGCTCGGCCCCAAACTCCTCTTTGCGACGTAGTGATGACGAGGAACTTTATGACGTCAGTTGCGCTGAGATCTTCATTGGTTAGCCAACTTATGACGAAATAAGATTCTCGAGCTGCCATTGGCTGCTACGTTCGGGTCTTGCGCCTTAAACCGCCAATCACGTTCAAGGTAGAGATCATCATTTTTCCTATTAAGCGTAAGTCACGTAAGAGATTAACTGGGATTCTTAAATTATTTTTTTATAATCTCTCATTTAAGTAAATAAATAAAACGTTCGTGCATGTAAATAAGAGAACGTTGATAAAAAAAAACAAAGTCACCTACTTTTTCTCTTTGAATCTTTTTTTTTTTATCACGTTATGAGTCATTATCCTTCCATGGTCTACTTTGTAAATCAACGAACTTTTTTTTTCAAGTTATTTATAATCCCAAAAGAAATTACGTGAAGTGCTGGGAGCTTTGCTTTATTATATGCTCTCTCTCTCTCTCTCTCTCTCTCTCTCTCTCTCTCTCTCTCTATATATATATATATATATATATATATATATATATATATATATATATATATATATATATATATATATATATATATATATATATATATATATATATATATATATGTGTGTGTGTGTGTGTGTGTGTGTGTGTGTGTGTGTGTGTGTGTGATTACCTAATTGATTACCTAATTGTGTTTACGGGAAAGAGCCCAAAGCTCGTATCTTCCCGTCTCCTCATCGGTTCCATTTTAGACTTAGTGATACTTATCATACCTGTCCTTGAAACTATGGATTGAGATAGCATTAACTACCTCCTCGCTTAGCCAATTCCAATTATCAACTACTCTTACACTGAAAAAGTATTTCCTTACATCCTGCAAAGAAGTTTTCTTACGAAGCTTCAAACTATGACCTCTAGTTCTAGAGCCTGCCATATCAAAATATCGATCCCTATCCACTCTATCATAACCATGAAGGAATTTAAAGACTGTCACCATATCCCCCCTCACTCTTCTAGCTTCGAGTGATGGTAAGTCTAATTCCCTCAGCCTCTCATCGTAACTGAGATTGCGTATTTCTGGCACCAGTTTCGTGGCATGTCTTTGAACTTTTTCAAGCTTAGCTATGTGCTTTTTCAAGTGCGGATTCCAAAAGGGGGCTGCATATTCGAGTTTTGGCCTCACATAGGTTACATAAATATTTCTGAACATTTCCTTGTCCATGTGCCTGAAGGCTACCCTTACATTTGATAAGAATGCATATGCTGCCCTTACTATGCCATTTATATGTATTTCTGGAGACAAATCTGCCAGTATGTTTACTCCTAGATCTCTCTCATTTTCTGTCTCTTGAAGTTGTACTCCAGCCACCGAGTAGTCAAACCTGGGCCTTCTTGCACTTGTACCCATTCTCATTACCTTACATTTTGAAGTATTGAATTTCATTAGCCACTTTTCTGACCACTCATGCAGATTATTTAGATCTTCCCGAAGTTCTCTACCATTGTTCTCGTTTCCTACTTTCTTCACAATCTTTGCATCATCTGCAAACATATTCATGAATGAATTTACAGACTCTGGTAGGTCATTTACATATACAAGGAACAAAAGTGGCCCTAAAACTGAACCCTGTGGAACTCCACTACTAACTCTTCTCCATTCAGACACTGAGTGTCTTACTCTAACCCTTTGTTCCCTTCCTTCTAAATAAGTTTTTATCCATTCCAAGACATTTCCACCTATTCTAACCATTGCTTGCAGCTTCCTAATAAGTCTCACATGTGGAACAGTGTCAAACGCTTTCTGGAAGTCTAGGAATATGCAATCTGCCCAGCCCTCTCTTTCCAGTAAGATTCGGTTTACCTCATCATAAAATTCTAATAAGTTTGTTACTGTTGATCTACCTTCTCTGAAGCCATGTTATCTCACTGACAAAAAGTTGAAGGATTCCAAGTGGGAAGAGAGAGAGAGAGAGAGAGAGAGAGAGAGAGAGAGAGAGAGAGAGAGAGAGAGAGAGAGAGAGAGAGAGAGAGAGAGAGAGAGATGAAAAACACATTGGGCTATTATCCGCTAAGTGTATCACAACAACAACAACAATAAAAACAATTCTAATAATAATAATAATAATAATAATAATAATAATAATAATAATAATAATAATAATAATGATAATAATAATAATAATAATAATATATCCACATACATACATGAATTTTATGAAATTCAATGGGTATACTTAAGGATAACAGAGTATCTCTCTCTCTCTCTCTCTCTCTCTCTCTCTCAAAAAGAAAAAAGTTTTTATATATATATATATATATATATATATATATATATATATATATATATATATATATATATATATATATATATATATATATATATATATATATATATATTGACTTTATTATATTTACGGAGTACAGGTATTTTACATTATGACATTGGATGTTGTGATTGATTATAAGTATTATTCCCCCCTCTTTTCATGATGTAATTTTGCCACTATATACCCCATTTCGAAAACAATGGACAATCGGATTTAACAGACCTAGAACCCGCCTATTAGTCCGTTAAATGGAGAGTTGAAAGTACATCTGCAATAGAAATCTAAACATGACCTTATTGTAATTTCTCCCATTTTCTTTATTTTACATTTCAAGGTATTGAATCTCATTAACCATTTTTCTGACCACTCAAAGTTTTGGCTTCACGCAAGACCCATGAATATTTCTGAACAGGTCCTTGTCCATGTGCCTGAAAGCCAGTTTTGTGTTTTTCCAAGAAAGCATATGCTACCTTTACTATACCATTTATATGCAATTCTCAAGACATATCTGCTAATACAATATCTCGTAGATCTCTTTCATTCTCTGCCTCTTGGAGTTCTCCGCTTGCTATTGAGTATCCAAGCTTGGGCGTTCTTGCACTCTTGCCCTTTCTCATTTCCATACACTTCGAAGTATAAAGTCTTATTAGTTACTTTCTTATCTCTCATGCAGGCTATTTAAGTCATTCTGAAGTTCTCTAATTTTGTTTTCATCTTGTATATTCTTCACAATCTCTGCATCATCTGCAAACATGCTTAAAATTCATTTTCAGAATCCGACAGGGCCATTTACGTATGTAATGAACAGAATTGGCACTAAAAATGATCCCTGTAAAGCTCCACTGCTAACCTTTCTCCAGTTAGACATTGTCTTGCTCCAACCATCTGTTCTTTTCCTTCTAAGTAAGGTTTTATCCATTCTAAGATATATCCGTATATTCTTGCCATTACTAGCCGCCCGTTAATAAGTCTTCCATGTGGGAATGTATCACATACCCTCTGATAATCTAAAAATATGCAATCTGCCAAGTTCTCTCTTTGTTTTAAGATCAGATTTACCTAGTAATAACATTCTTGTTAGTTTGTTAGAGTAGCCCTGCCTTCTCTGAAGCCATGTTTTCTCAATGTCATAAAACTTGATGGTCGTTAAATGTAGAAACATTTGATATTTCAGTAGTTTCTCCATAAATTTGCTAACTAGTCATTGAAATAGGCCTATTGTTTAGAGCATTATCTCTTCTTCTTCTTATTATTATTATTATTTTTTTAGATATGCATTACATTTCCTGATCTCCATTATCTCGGAATCTCTCAAGATTCAAACAGCTTCTCAGATATGGTGCATACAGCTACAGATAATGGTACGGCATTTTTTTTTTCAGTTCATGTCTCTATACAAGAGCCATAATGCCCCTTATAAGAGGGGTGGCTGACTCAAAGCAAAAACCTTGACACTTTGTGGGAGCAAAATACAGAGGAAGTGATTCCCAGTTTCCTTGCTCCGCTCCATTTTGTTGACATTTATAACATGCGAGGAAACACGAATGATGTATTTTTGCCCCCATCAACAAATTATATATTTGAAGATTTTCAGGTTATAAGGGGATATATAGCCAGGACCCATAGCTTTATGGGCATTTTATTCCAACAGCACTTTGCATTCTTCTGTAGCTGAAAAGGAGATATCTCAAAGATTGTCCCACGTTCTCTCAGCTCTGCAGTATGATGGAATGTAGTATTATCAACTAGAAAGACCGACTGAAATCTCTATATTATTCTTCACAGATCTCTTCATTTGTCTCAACAATGCTTCCATCTACCCATTCCAACTTTAAGAAAGCTTGTATTTCGATCTTTAATATCCCTTTGAAAAAGTTGTTGAAAAGATTGAGATTTTCCTAAGCTCTCATTGCTATCTCTCTTAATTCCAGTCTCTGCATCTCCTCTTTCACCAAGGCATTCATCTCTTATTTATATTTTTTGCCAGGTATTTAGACTGTTGTTTACTTATGCCCATTTCAGCTGTTGTTTTTCCACTCCTATGCCATTTTTCATTTATATTTCAATAGGTTATATGCCAAGGATATTCTAAAATATGAAGGAAAGACTCCTCTCTCTCTCTCCTGATCTGGAATCTTGGGACACGAAGTCCTACAGTTTTCAGCAAGAAGACGAAAAAGGAGTTTACAGTGATAATGGCAAACAGAAAGATAATGCCTCATATACACTTACTTATTTCCATTATATTAGTGCTAAGTCAACTCGCTAATGGAAGGAAACATAAACTTAACTTAACGGTAAATATTAATTAAGATTTTTGTTCATTGAGGTGGTTATTCGGATTATGATCGGTTCAATCCCTCGGCATCATATGGATCATTCGATAATCCCTAATCCCCCCCCCAAAAAAAAATACATTATACATTTGCTATACATGTATCCACATAGTAGAAATAGTTAATTTGGAGTAGTATTATACGCTGATTTAATTTTGCGTCTTAGAGTGAGAGAGTATATGTCATTTTAGGGTTGGGCATAATCCTTCCTGAGTCATGGTCATGTATTCATAAACATGTTTATTTTCACACAACTTAGAAATAAATGTTAACTCGAAAGTGGTGGAAAATATTATTTCGAGGTAATTTAACAGTTTAGTATCGCGGCCGAATTTTTAACCATTCTTGACCTAACCTAACTTTTCTTAAGCTAACCTAACACTTGACTTAGCCGGGGCGCTTCAAAAGTTAGGTTAGGTTAAGAATGGTTAGAAATTCGGCCGCGATACTAAACTGTTAAATTACCTATTTCGATTAATGACGTATTCCTTAAATGCGGTTGAATTAACCTAAATAAGTGTAACCAAATAAAGTTTATGAGTTTATCGTATAGGGGTGTGAAAGTACACATTTAGGTAACATGCTATTAGGTTAGTTCACCTACAGTTAAGAATCAAGTTGATAATGGATATTTTCTTTAGATTTTTGTTTTCAAGGTATTTAGGGATTTCTCGCACCTGCTAGTTCAGTGAACTGTGGTGGACGGGAGGGGACTTGCCATGTGATGAAGTGGTGGGGGTAAACCAGCTGCGGCTGTCAGGCCTCATTGTAGAATATCCTTGCCCGCCTACCTTGTGGTTGACCCAAGCAGGGTGGAAGGGGGGAGAGACATGGCAACCCTTTATCCCCAATGAAAGTAGTGGTTGAGGTATTTGTGGATTGTGGTGAATGCGTGTCTCTTGGTTCGGCCACCCCCCTTACAAGGGGGAATGAGGCATATATGTATTTAAATTTAATTTTGCATATCTTTTGTGTTGTATATATTTCTTGTTTCATTCCCTGTACTACTAGATAGTGAGCAAAAAATTCAGGTTTTGGCAAACTATTTATGATTATATTTTGTAGAAATTAAAAAGATTAAATATTTGGTAGTCACTGTGGCTAAAGCGGTAGCGTCCGCGACTCTGAGGCGTCAGGTCGAGGGTTTGTACCTCGTCACGGTCTGAGGTTAGCAAGGGTATGCACTCAGGGTAACGATTACACCTGCCTAAACAAGTCCTTCGCAAGAAGGCAACCGTCCTAGCCCTTGGTAGAAAAGGGAGTCCGTGACGTAAAACCGGAACAAATTTCAGTTTGGAGCTATAGGGTAACAGAAATTAACCAGTACAGAAGAGTAACATTCATATATTATGATGTTGAAGTATTTGGGAGGCAGTTAGTTGAATGGAGGTCTTTTAAGTCGATCCCCAAAAAGGTGAAAATTATGAGTATTTGAAAAATTTCATCAGATGAACACCAAAAGGCAAACGGCAAATTAAATAATTTCTACTTTTGGTAATGAAACATTTTTTAAAGTAATTTTCATATACAAAAGCGTCATTATTAAAGAAAACTATTTAGCCATACTAAATTTTATCCTCCATCTCAACTAGCTGTCTCCAAAATGCCGGATCCTTACAATTAATAATATATATGACTAAACAATGCAGATTGAATGATACAGATTAAGAAAAGTCTGTGTGACTGGCAACTTAATATTTTTAATATCAAAATATGAGTTTTGTATATTCTGATATACTTGCTTCCAGTTTCAGAAGCATATAAACTTGAACCAGAGGTACAGACCCTCACGAAAGATGTTTTACATTATCATGCATTTAAAAGAAAAAAAAAATAGCTGCTCGTTTTCTGCTGGTAATTACAAGCCAGCAGTAGTTATTATTAAGAGATATTGCATAATTGTCTCTGATCATTGTTTAAAGCTCAGATGACACCTGTCACAGTGCAGTTGGCCTATGACTCTTAGTGTACCTTAGGTTTCAAAATAAGGTCACAGAATAACTCCTTATTTTTCAAAACTTATTCAACTTTCAGAGATAGGTTCCAAAATTAGAATATCCAAGTATTTTTTGTAACATTATTTGCAACGTAAATTCCCAGCAGTGCCCAAATTTATTACAGTATATGAGATAGAGATTATTTTGAAGTTTTTATTATTTATAGAAAAGATATACAATACACCTGTAGCAGGTATAGGATGAGTCTGGAGTACTAGCAACTGCAGTCTAGTCTTGATATCCTTGCTTTGGAAGCCCTTTTGGGCAGATGAGAATGGCTTTGAGCAGTATAGCAATTGTAAACATTAAAATTATAGCCAGATGCACTAAAACTATGCTTAAGTGTAAAAAATCTATAGATAACCAACCTCCTATTTTTTTATTTAGTTTTATAATGTAAGCTGTGTTGTAAAAATTAATGAGTATTGTACTTTGGCTTCATGAAATATATAAATTTAACAAAAACTGGAATATATTATATGTACAGTACAGCACATTGTGCAGTTTAATTTTCAAACTTTATTCTTTTATTTCTATATACAGTATATTATGTACAGTATTTATTGACTTTCTTAGAATATGCACTAATAGGATCATAAATATTAGTGATTGGAATATTTTATGCTAGCAGAGACAGTATTAGATGAGGCAGAATGAGAGATAAAGAGCTTAAAATAATGCAGAAAATGTCGAACGGTGGTGTCGTATATTTTTTAATGAAATACAGGACTTTAAAAACAAAGATATACATTAAATTCTTTAATTTGTCATATTAGATACTGTACTTATTGCAGCCTTCACGTTCCTATATGTGTATATATGTATAAGTAAGATATGCAGTACTGATAGCACTCTTGCTTTGTTGTCAGGAACATTCACCTTTCACCTACTATTGCTTGCTATAAACTGTTCTTTACTTTATAAGATAATTTGCCTCTACCGTGGGCCACTCAGTACCTTAACTATGACTGGTGCTTGAAGGCTATGTTTGTGCTGGTAAATAAAAGCAGGATGATTGCATATCTGTTTTTCAGCAATCAAATCAAAGCTCCATATATTATTTTTAAATTTGTATGTGTTTCAGAATGACCATCGGCGCTATTATTCCATTAGTACCTTTGGATTCTATCGAGGTGGTTATCTTGATGTCAAAGTTGACAACTTCAGAATCACTCCATCGGATGTTGATGAAAAAGTAAGTTACATGTTCAGTTACTTTTTTATTTTTTTTTAGATACCTTTCGTATTATTGATCATGATAATAACATGGAAGAATGTGCATTTGTTACATAAATGTGTTTGTGAGTTATATTCTCAAATTTGAGATGTACATATAGTTTAGTAACTTAATTTTGTCCTTATTGGCTACTTATTTGCTTTCACTTAATAAGTATCGTGGCAGAGGTATATTTGACTTTTTAGTCCAAGGATGTAACATATTCCAGCCGTAGTATTTTTTTGGAACCCTTGAAATCCACATAATTTTTCACTTGATATATTAATAATTGATCATTTTAAAACCTGGAAGTACACAGTGCTTCTTCTAACGTTGGTGATGGGTTTTTTTTTTTTCCAGTATGTATTTTTCCCTTCCCTTTATGGTTTTTATATAGCATTTTTTCTCTCATGTTCATTTTATCATATTTAAAACCAATGAGTTGTTACATTTTTTTTCTTTTTCTTTTTTTTTTCTGAAAAAGCTTTTCTTCGTCGTATTAAACTCTACTTGACAATTCACTGCTGTCATTGGATGTTTTTGCTACTCGGGATGACAAAGTGCATTTTTTGTAGCCCAGTTTAGAGTCTGAAAGTTGTCTTGGCGATCATAAGTTTATGCCATCTTGTAGTGGCATGAAACTTTGTCTAATTCCCATTTTATTAGTGATTATTATGACCTCATTTGGTACTATTCACTTTGTATGTGAACTATTTCTCCAAAAACTCCAGAAATGTGTTCAGGCTAATTTGTCTTTGATATGGATATGAATTAGTTCTTATGACGACTGTTAATCGTGTTGGCACTTAAGACATTCGTGGTATTGATATCCCATGCAATTAAGACAGCCCTGTAGTGGTATTTCCACATGTTCTTGACTTTTGTTACTTGGTTGCATTATTTCTTGAAATTTCATGTGGAAAATCATAACCTTTTTTTTTGTTTTAGTGAAAATTAAAACTTTTCACTTTGGCATATTGAGGAATAACTAGACACAATATATATGGCATCCAGTTTGTAGATCCATGGTCTCATTCTTAAGAATAGGCATGTTTTATTTTGTCCTTCAGTCATGCATCTATATACAGTATGTACTTTGCATCACTTTCTCTTCTTAACTTTTCACTATTCTGGAATACATCTAGTGGGGTGGATCAATTGAAAGTTCTGCTTTCATGACTTGTCCCTCTGTTCTCACATAAGCCCTAATATCTTGGCCCTTTGATTGTAAGTGATGTTGGAAGGTGAGTATCCACGTCTGTTTTATTTTTGTCTGACTCTTGCTGCAGTTACTGTAAAGGTGTATTTTTTAAGCTTGCCAGGTGGACTTCATTCCATAATGGATTTTATCATTCAACATGCTTGATGTTATTATGGATCCCTTGACAATCATTTGAGGTCTGTAGCAGTGCAGTTTTGTTACATTTTTTTTGAGACGAGGCTGTCGTGTTAAAGGTATGCAGTTGCTCTTTCACTTTTTCTTATTTCTCCAGTTATTATTGTACCAGATGTATTATGTCATTTATTTGTGTAATGTTGGATTTTGAATACATTTTGGTCTTTTGTAAGCTGCCATATTTTGGGGGACAAGGGAAGTTTTCTCCCCATCGCTTGCCTTTGCCTAAAGTAGCTTTCTGAAGTCTTTTTGTAATATTGATAGGTTAAGTTTGATTACATTCAATTATGGGCTGTGATAAACTTAGACCTAGTAGGAATTTTTATCATTGCTTACAGTCCTGATGAACTTTAGGGTTGTGATTTTGCTCTTTTGCTTATTGAGAGCATTGAAAAAACTTGAGTTTCTATTAAATTAGTGCAGCATTCTTGAGATTCTTTCCATAATAGTATATTTGGAATTACATTGGTCATGGCCTTCTAGGTGTAGAAATTCTTATGAGGAAAATATTATTAAAAACAAATGTTCATCACAACACATTAAACTTCTACATTTTTGAAGGACGTCAAGATGTAATAGGACTATTAATTGTGATCTTATGTGTTTACTATTAAAGATTTTTAAATTTTAAATTAACTTAGTTATTAGCTTAAAGTCCTTAATGTATCTAAGCCATATAGGTAAGTTCTCTATGGTGTCAGTTGCATTGACATTGCATATAGTGTAAGGGGCTTGCTTATCACAGCTATGAATATATTCAGCAACTTCAACAGATGATCAAAGTACTGTGGCCCAAAGTGAAATAGTAAGAAAGTAATCGACTTATAGCTTTGCAAATGAAACAACCAAAGAGAAGAAAAGAATGTTCTAAAGACAACATGAGACTGCAAGGAAGATACAGCTGTTGATTTCCTCTGCATATTAAGGCAAAATACTCAAAGGTAAAATTGGCATCAGTAAAGCAAGGAAGCAGCCTGATCTGCCCGAGATATCATTATTCGAGAGGAGAGGAATGTAAGGAAAGTTTACCTAAACATTGCCAGTGTCTCCTAGTAGAGAACCTCTTTGCAGAGTCGACCAATGATACCCTTACTGGTAATGGTCAAAGAACAGCTGCCAAAATACTGCTAAAACTATCATTGTTAGCCAGAATGAGTTTCTTAACGTCAAGGATGAGACTTCATGGGGCCCTTTGTTTGTGTGATGCCTCTAATCTTGTGCTACATATTTTGGTGAAGTCAACCCCATTTAGCTTCCACTTCTTTCCAAAGGAAGAGGTGAACAAATGACAGAGAAATGCATAAAATTGGGGAAAACCATGGAGTCTGTCTTGGTCATAAATTGCCGCCAAAGTATAGAAAAATATCCTGTCCTTTGAAACCAAATCATGTGCCTTGAGATTTCAGAAAGTTACATGCCATTCCCTACCAAAAGCCCTCACAAATCTCATTACTAAGTCTAAAGAAAGCTTCACATAAAATGCCTTCCTTTTGAATGATGGTATTCATCATCTGTTGGGTCAAGGGTTGCCCCTCAAAATGGAAAATGTTTAGGAATATATATATGTCAACCGTTCCATCAGGAAATGAAAATGACTAAGTTGAAGGGATCAGTCTAAGACCCTTTTACCCTTTAAAAGGAAATTGGAGATCGAAATTTTGGGCTTGCAGTCTGATCAACAAAGGCCTAACCTTGAAATGGGAGAAATCTCCCCATTAAGAGGCCCAGACAGCATGTTGCACCATTTCTGGAAATGTCTGTGGAAATGATAAAAAGCAGGGTAGTAAAGAAAATATATTGCTTCAGAATTCATACCCATTTGAATCCATGTCTTCTCGACTTTTAATAATTGCATACCCTGCAAATAGATTGAAATATTTCAGACACATCATGTGGCTGATACTCCCAGAAAATGCATTGACTAGCACCTTATGACCTACACATTGCAAATTGGCAGATCATAGTACTCTGGGCTGCCGACTGGGAACCACAAAGTTCTGCTTCCAGCTCCTCCCTTCCTTTCTCGATATTGCCCCAAAGACATTTTAAAAAACAGTTCTTCCAATGTTATCCATTGGAAACTTCAGAAGAGGGTCATTCTAGTGGCACATTGGAAACTCATGTAGTGTTGCAATAACAGATGTCCTGGAAATGCTAAGGGAAAAAAGGTTTCCTTAAAAGATATAAAAACTTACGTTAGTAATTTGAATGGCTGGCTCTTCGGTGAAACTTTTCTAGCCATACAATAATTTTCCCTCGTTCAAAGCAACAAGATATGTTGAAAGCAGTAAAACATCTGTAAAGGAAACCATGAGCCTTCAGGACTGAGTCAGGAAGGTAATGGGGATGCTCCAGTTGGCTTTCATAAAGGCATCCCATTCCAAACTCCCTTCTAATGGAAATGAACAGGTTCTTCATTCAGGGAGTGAAGAAGGAACTCTTAGACAAGAAATAAACTATACTGGTCACTACACACTGCTTCCTTGGACATGGGTTGCTTCAAGAACTCTTCACTGAAAAGTTTCTATATGTCTGTGACCTCCTTCTCAAACTAGTCTGGGGATTCCACTCATCCGATGGCCAGGAAGGATCTGGAACTTAATGGCATGTATGTACCACTGCAACTTAAAGGTACAGGCATTGCCTGCAGTTTACTTTGCCTTGAAAAACATAACGAATAGGAAGTTACTTATTTGACTCCACTACTACAGCAGGACGGTAGTTCACTACTTAAAAAAAAGGAGTCTTAGCAAAGTTTTGAGCCTATAACCGATAGGTTCGAACTTCATACACACTGTTGAGGAAGAGGTGAAACACTTTTCCAGCAGATCACTTAAAATCTTTGTCAGAACAATATGAGACTGTCTTGTTAACCTTTATCACCTTCATTGAAGATAAGAACATATGATTACCATCAAAATAGTCTTAAAGATTATATAACTGCTATTCTTAACAATAAATTTTTCAATGGCAACAATTGCTACTTTTATCGCAGCCTTGACTAAGCCCATGATATGACTTTTACATAGATGTCTGCAACCCCAATTTATCAAGTTCATGAATGGTCTTTCTTAGATAAGGTTTTTGTAAATGTCTCTTTATGCCAATATGGGAATGCGATAAAGTGTTCAAGCTTTTTGAAACAGGGCTCTTTATTCTTATGTGTTGCAGTTCAACATGAAAGAAAAAGCCATGTCTCTCGCCTTCCTTGCCTTGGTTTGCATAAGCACTGAATTGACTACCTTCCATAGGGTAGACAAATACCTCAAGGAGCTTGTGAATGGCATCCTCTCAGTTTAATTATGTCCCACCTTCTTGGTGAAGAATGAATTTCCCACACAGCAGGAAGCAAGCTTTCATTACACCATTCAGTGAAAGTGAGTTTTTTCCAATGGATGGCTTTAAACCTTCCCATATATCTTCTTGTATTACAAGATAGGGTTTATTTTTCTTAACCCTGACATAGAGAGAATCTTGTCATATGCAAAAATACCTATGGTCTCCCATAAAGCTATTCCATCCGAAATTTGAAGTTTTTTCCTACAGCATAAAGAAAATTGCCATATCAGTCACATTAAGTCGTTCATTGATTATGCAGAACACTTGCAGTATCACTGGATGGTTTTCTAATAAGTTTTTAGTGCATCATTATCAGAAGGCCACTTATAGGAGTGTGAAAACCTGGATATCATCCGCATGAAGAATTAATATGCAGCGAAAGAAAGTGTGATGCTCTCGTGAAATGTGCACATTACTCATAATCCCCATGTAAACTTTAATGTACTTATCAGAGACTGTACCTTATTCAGTCATCCTTGTGTGGTGTTTACTTTTATGTATATCAAGGTAACCGTTATTACCCCCTTTCCCCCTTTTATTACTTCTTGTTTATATGAACCATGTATACATATGTCAGTATGTAATGTTGCAGTTACTTTTAAGTACTTACAAGTGACTAATATTATAGCTATTGTTTCGATGTTACTTATTGTTTGCATGCACCTTCTATAATGTAACTTTCCAATAAATCTATTATTCCCCTGCTACCCTCCTTAGACTCTGTTGTGTTTGTAATATTCTTGACAGAATGCATTGGGACAAAATAAAAGCACTTTTAGGGAGGGTAATTTAATTTTTTAATTTTCCAATCTGGCCATCAACACCCATCCTCCTTCATCCTATTTAGATCTTTGAAATTTTAGTTTTTCAAGCTATAATGCAATAATGGGCGAGGTACATTAATTTTTCTTAACTCATCATGAGATGGGGCATACATAGAACCAGTAAAGCAGATCGCATAAGTGTATGGTTAGAACTATTAGTTCCATCTCTTTTTGAAGACTCAATTCCTGTTTGGCTACACTTCTGCTAGAGTTAGACTCTCTATGGAGACTCATAAAATTTAACTCCTCTTCCATCAAAGTGTCTTCGTGATTATGACTTCATGCAACATCATGATTGCTGTATTGTTCTTTAGAAACTTTACCAATTAAGGTAGAGGAACTGTGATTACTGGGATTATATCTTGAATGGACTGTCATTATTTTTAAATATGCAGTATTCTTACTTGGTCTCTGTACTACTGTAAATAGACTTTTGATGGGGTGCATGTCAGTTTAGCAAAATTTACTTTTCCTCCCTCGCAGTGCCTTCATTGATATAATTTATTGTATATGATTATTAGATATTTAACTTTAGCAATTAAGTTCATGAAATCATGGATATGGGAATTACATCTGGAATGGACTATTATTATTTTTAAATATGCTTATTTATAAATCTAATTACTCCTTATTAAATAGAAATTTACCCTTATCATCATATTGGAAAGTTAGATGTCTTTCTTGGATATTTTATTTTTTTTTATCATTTGCACTTATAAAACAATAGTAATTTTTCCACAGGCTTCTCTAGTATATTCCCTTTTTTTTTCGCAGTTTGGATTCAGCTTAGAGAAAACTACCAACCCCTACACTGATAAAAGGCAAAATAAATGTCTACTCTCCAATTTCCAATCTCATGACAAACTAGTCGAACATGTGTTCTTTATTTTTGACTTGAAACATAAGCAGTAAGTATGTGGTTTTCTAACTTTAGGCATGTATAGAAATTTATCTGTTCTCCATTATAAAATATCACCTCACAAATAGGTTAACAAGTAGGTCCCATAATATGTTTTGTGCAGTGCTACTGAGAGTTGCATCATTTTAACTTACCTGCGATTGTTGTTAATAATGATTGGGAAAAACAAAACTTCTAAAATCAGTTTATGCAGCTGTACATCGATCTGCAAAATATTAAACACCTATTAAGATGAACAAAAAATCTCTTAAAAAAAGATGAATCCTATTGAACATGTATATTTGCAATACAGTTATTGGTCGACTGCCTATATTGTACTCCTCTTAGTACTGTTCATAGAAAAGACTACGAAGGGTTAATTAATTAGCTCTCTTTTTTTTTCTTGACCACGCTCTTTCTTTCATCTTGAAATCATTTGGGTCTGAGCTGTTTAAAGGTTAAATGGTAATATATTTAATAATACTAATAACGCAGTTGTGATGGTAACTGTAATAAGAATAAAAACATTAATGATAATAATAATAATTAGCAAGAGGAAAATATGTATATAGATTATGAAAAGGTAATTGATAATTATGAGGAGAAAAAGTAAGAAACAATTCAATCAAAGCTCAACGTGTTTTTGTTGTGAGTCATTGATGTTATCATAATAATAATGATAGAACAAGTGCAATGCAATTACTTGTTTTTAAATGTCATTAAACAATTTGCCTTCTTTGTTGGGAATCAGACCTGAGAAATGTAGACTAGAACTCTGCAGCTCTGTCCACTGTGGCCCAGTGGACTAAGCTGTGACATTCTAATCTAGAGCTCCCAGGTTCGAATATGACAAGGATGGTAGATTGTTTGTAGACAATAATAATGATGACAGGATAAGAAGGAGAAAGGTGATACAAAGGTTATTACGAACCATTTTTCCCCTCATAAGGGGAAAAGAATATACAGAGGAGTAGGATTCGCAGTCCCTCACTTTGCCCCATTTAGTGGACTCTTACGACATGCAGGGGAACACAGAGGAAGTATTCCAGCTCCCCTCCGTCAGGGAGGGGGGCTAGAATAATAATAATTTATATATATATAGATATATATATATGATATATATATATATATATATATATATATATATATATATATATATGCTGTTCCGGTTTTACGTCACGGAGTCCCCTTTCAACCAAGGGCTAGGACGGTTGCCTTCTTGCGAAGGACTTGTGTGTGTATATATATATATATATATATATATATATATATATATACTACATACAGTGATCCCCCCATTATCGCGAGGGTTCGGTTCCGGGACCCGGCGCGAGACAGGAATATCGCGGAGTAGGATCAGCCTATATGTACATAGATATTTTAATTTATTTTTACGTTTACACTGTATAAACTATGTAAACCCTCTCTGTACTGTTAACAAACCACCCTTTACTTCATAAATAACAGCATGCAAGCGTAAATTTATATGACATACTCATGTACATAGGTATTTTACAATTATTTTTACGTTTACTGTATAAACCCTCCCTGCACTGTTAAAAAACCACCCTTTACTTTATAAATAACATTCAGCGTAAATTTATATGTACGTGATAGGTAAACTTACCTTATCTGTTATGGTTAACATTTTCCTTTGCCGCTTAGGCTCACTGCAAGAAGCCTTAGAAGATGAAGGATGCTTGGGAGGCATTGCAAAGGTTAAAATATGCGAGTAAAAAAATCACAAGCGAAACGTATTAATAAGCACAACGTGAACGGCGCACACGTGAGTTAGCCTGAATGAGCCTTTGTCCGAAACGCTGATAGCGGTATCGTATTTTACATGTTGCAATGCTGTTAGTATTTATGTTTTTTACTATTTTTTACTGTTTTATTATTCTTAGGCTAAGAAATACGTTTTTTATCAATAAAATCATGAAACTACTGGAAATATAAATATATATGCTAGCTCACATAGCTGCGACCCCAATACATTGTACGCTATCGGACACAAGCAAAATGTTTAATAAGCACAACGTGAACGGCGCACATGTGAGTTAGACTGAACGAGCCTTTGTCCGAAACGCTGATAGCGGTATCGTATTTTACATGTTGCAATACTGTTAGTATTTATGTTTTTTACTATTTTTTACTGTTTTATTATTCTTAGGCTAAGAAATACGTTTTTTCATCAATAAAATCATGAAACTACTGGAAATATAAATATATATGCTAGCCCACGTAGCTGCGACCTCAATACATTGTACTCTATCGGACACTATTTCGCATGATGCAATACTGTGAGTTATACTGTACGTACGTATATCTAAATTTATGTTTTTTACTATTTTTTACTGTTTTATTATTCGTAGGCTGGGAAATAAATTTTTTTTATCAATTAGATAATGAAATATCTTTTTTTCAATAAAAAAATGAAAATACTGAGAATTTTTATTTTTTTAATATTTTAATATTTTTGCATATACCGAAAAACTAAAATAATAATTTGCCAAAGTTAAAAACCGTGGTACAGTGAAAACGCAAACCAAGACACGCGATCCAGCGGGGGATCACTGTATATATATATATACTCTTTTTTTTATTCTTTGCAGGAGGGTTTGTACTTTCTCAGTCATACTGAGCTCTTTTTAGATTGCATGTTTTTCTCCCCTGTCCTAACAATAATAATAATAACCTAAGAAAATTATGGTTTAATGGCTAAAAAAGATCGAGCAGTATGACTTACAGATGGTATACTGTTATTAAACAATTCACTATAACCCCATGTTGTCATCCATTGATATATATTGATGAAGAATCATCCCCAGACAACCCTAAGCACAATGACTATTGTTTTTAGCATCAACTAGGCCATAGTTTTAGGTTATTCTTTTTTAATATATATTTTCTCTTGGATCATACATCAATCTGACAATACTCTCATTATATTAGTGTAATACTGTAATTAATATTTGTTCTTCATGGCCAGCGGTTTTGTTCAGAATAGAGATAAATTTTTGCCAGTGTAGAGTACTGGTAATTCCTGGGGGATAGTGTGGAAGAATTATGTAAAAAAAAACTGGATATTTAATCTTGATGAATAGAATGTAATAAAGATGGTATATGGTGTTTATGAATATAATTTTGTGCCATTGTGTATTAATTTTCTTTCCTGTATCAGAGTGTACCTGAACTGCAGTGACGGGATGGCTGATTTAGAAATTCTTGAAGGGAAGAATTTCTTAGAAGAGAGTGAAAAAAAGCCACATTCCAAATTCACTGACAGCAAGCTTTTTGCTCCTCATAATAAACAAAAGGTATGTCTTGTAAGATCCTATTTTGAGATGTTTTTCATCATTATTTGATAACAGAGATTTTTGCTATTTTGATATATTTGTTTCATACATTTATGGATACTATAATGTGATATAATACTTCATAAAATAATACAAATATTATTCAATGACAGTACATTCCTACATTTATTAAAGAAAAAGAAACTGAATTATGTTGATATGATTGCATCTTTACCTTCACAGGCTATCTGTGCCTGTATTGATAAAAACAAAACATAATTTTATCCTTTATCTTTGCAGAGAGATGAGTTAGTTAGTGAAAAAGGTAAGTTGATAACATGCAAATTATTAAGTAATATATTATGATATTTGTTAAACTATTTTGTCAACTAATGCAGCTATTTGAATGGTGTAATATGAATTCATGAAATTGTTCATTACCCCGATTCTGCATTATATTGTTAAAAGTAGTGATATTGCTATGATAATCGTGCATGAAGAAACTAAAATATACTGTAACATATGTGTATAGTATGTAAATGGGAATAAAACAGATACAGCATTGGATAAAAGTAATAAACCAGGGTATGTAAAACAGATCGTCAACTTAAACTTGGGGCTGGAATCATGTTCCATGTCTATTTTGAGAGCGACTGATTCCAGATTGATCACACCTCAACTAAAGAGACTCTTGACATGATATATGGAGACATAATAATGATTTCAAATACTCTGAATGCTCAATTTAACGGAGTAATGTGGGACCTTGGTATGTTAAATTCGATTGTCCTTTGTTTTTTGGGGGGGATTGTTTAGTGGCAACAGTTGCATTATGAATAGAAGAGGAATAATACTTATAATCAAGCACTGCCTCAAGCTCAACATCCAATTTGACAATGTAAGATACCTGTACACTGTATTGTTCCGGTTTTACGTCACGGACTCCCTTTTCTACTAAGGGCTAGGACGGTTGCCTTTTTGCGAAGGACTTGTTTTGGCAGATGTAATCGTTACCCTGAGCGCATGCCCTTGCTAACCTCAGACCGTGACGGGGCACAAACCCTCGACCTGATGCCTCAAAGTCGCGGATACTACTGCTTGAGCCACGGTGACTACTTGTAACTATAATAAATTCAACATTTTTTCTTTTGTGAGTATGTTGAAGCAGAGAGAGAGAAATAGATTCAGTTATCCTGAAGTATACCCCACTATGGTTTCCTTTAAAGATTCTTTATAGAAAACGTGTGCAGATGCTCCCCTACTTACAAACATTTGCAGATACAAACAAAATCCTACCCATGTATTAATGTATGTATTACTTTGCAGTACTGAATTATTACATCATTACTGTATTAAAATTCATTAATACTGTATGATTTATATATAATGTTGTAGTCAAGAAGCACCAGAGAAGACTGTAATTTTTACAGAAGCTTCCAGTTCCCATTTTTCCAGATATCCACGTTGAAAAGAGTGATACATGAATTCTTCTTCCAAAGAATTAATAGCTCTCCTCTCCATGATGTCTTCAACAATGAAGTACCATTTGCCTTGGAATACGAGCATTAGAATGTCAACCTACATTGTTAGGTTATGAAGCATTTCTTGATGAAAATAAATATGAAAAAAGACGAAGACTAGGAAGTTCTACTTCCAGAGAGGCCCAAATGCCTTTTTTCAGAAAAGTGTCTTCAGTAAAGATTGTTCTGTACTTGCTATAACTTGATACTTTTCTAGTGTCTGATAAAAATTATATGGTAGTGAAGAAACCTGGATATTTCATATATTGGTGAAGCATCACTGGAGCACCAAGTACAAAATGGTATTAGCTGAAGACACTTCTCAGGAATCTTCAGCTCGTATGCCAAAGCAAAAGGTACTTCATAGTTGAAGACATTTCTGAAGAGGAGAGCTATATTAACTTTTTGGGAGAAGAATTCAACAGGGATAACTGAAGCAAAGGGTCTTGGAACCTTGTGTAATAATTGCAGTCCTTTTTGGTGCTTCACAAATATATATACATATATATTTGATGGCTTTTCTATTCTTTGGAGCATTGCCATCAGAACTATCTACACTACGCCTAGGAGACATACTAATGTCAGTAAAAAGCAAAACGAACAAGAGAACAGATGAATGCGAGGCACAATATGGTGGGCGAAAGTGAAATAAGTGGTGGTTCTTTTCCTCTTCTGATGCCACATGATGCCGTATTCTTTCGCGACGCTCAACAAGCTATTTCCCATAAAATCGTATTTACGACTATGTGTTTGATTTTTTCAAATTCAAAATACTCCTTCAATATAACCAAATACATTAACAAATATATAAATAAAGCCATTAACTTGATGTATACAAATACATCTGTGCCACTACTTGTGTATTCATCTGCTGCGCTCACGAACTGTTCAGCTCGCGCGATTTGAATTTTCTGCATCAACTAGGTTGCTCGAAAAACTAATGTACTAATTATTTATTGGCCTCAGACGTAGCTTGAAACAAAGTAAAACACTGACCCCTTGTATGTGCAAAAAATATCATATGTATACAATTTCATTATCAATGTGCAGATGGAAAAGAGTCATATTGAGTATATTTTATTTGTTTTTTTCCAGAGGATGCTGTTGACCTTGGTACTACTGCTAAAGTAGGTCATAGTGAACCAATTGCTCCCAAATGTAATGATGTCAAGATAAATATGACTGTTGATAGTAATAATTACTATAACTTCAAGGTAAGTCTTAACTCTTATTTTTAATGTAATTATGAGGTTGCCTTCATGAAGATTTTCAAGGTATATTGTTCCTTAATAAAAGTAGTTATATGGAAGATGTTTGTTATCATTGGCTAACACAGTTTATACTTTTTAGTTCCATTTATCATCCCTTTATCCATATAGAAATTTCATCTAGGACTTTCTGAAGTTTATTCCACTTCTCCTTCCATAGTATTGCCCTCATTAGTTTTTTGTATATAGAAGATTTTATAATTCTGTAAAATATTCTTCACTATTTTTAATAAACCTCTTGGCACATTCACTTCATTTCAGTCATAGGTTTATTAAAATTAGAATAAATGTTTGCTCATCACAAGTCGTTGAACAGACCTATCTTTGGAAAAATTCAGTGTGCACAATTCACCTTTAGCGAGATATGTTTGTTCTTGTTAGTAGGACCTACTTATTGATTATACTAATCATATCGAAAGAACCATTGCCATGCATCTAGGGGCACTGGACTCTCTGAGCATAGCTGTCATTGTTAACATTGAGCAAGTTTTCCCTCAGATGTCTACCTGATGCTTTCTTATATTCACTTGCCTCTCTGACTGATATGCTACACTCTTCTGATTTGTGTTGCTAGTAATATCTCTCATATTGCCCTTAGTATCTTTGTTATTGTTGCTATTGTAACCAATATTATGCTAGGAGATGTCCACGGGTAAAATGACCTGAAAAAGATCTAAAGTGCTACTGATAATGACAGTAGCTGGAAATCAGTGAGAAACATCTTATCTTAGACATTAAGCTTAGGCTGTTACAATTGTTGGTCAAAGGAGCACCCCATGGGAATGTAGACTGATATTCCAATCATATGAAAGCATGGTGAAGTACACAGAAAAATAAAGAGTATATTTTTTAAGAAGTTGAGAGCAGTTCATTATTCTTCAAAAGTCTTTCAAAGGATATGTCATATGAGCGTTGATAAGATCTAGAATGTATCTTGTATAGGATAGAGGCTATGTATAAGAAAATCATACTTATAATTGCACCAGATCCTACTGACATAAGCAGTATTTTCATCACACACCCTCCCTCTCACTTCCAGCAAGGGTTTGTAGTGAGCATCAAACATTTGGCTTATCCCTAAAATATCTGAAAACAGCTGGTGAATCTGAGGAACAGGTTTTCATGGTGAATGGAAGAGTTTCTGAAGGTATTTGGGGTTTATGCAATAAGTCAGTGACAATTACTATGACAAGTTCTCCATGCGTTCATGCTTGCAACCATTAGTTTTTAATAACACTTGAACTGTGTGTCAGGTGTTCAACAATATGGAAAGAAAGATTAGCTGATCATAACCATGTCCTCCTAGAGAAATGAATATTTCCCTTTTTCTCCATATAACCCTTCTCCATCCACCTCAGCTGCTACTTACTGCTGCTAAAGCTCTTTCTCTCCCCTGCCTCAGTCCTTTTCTGAAAGTGACATCACCTTCTCACATGTACTGCACATGTAACTCAGATATACAATATTTTGTATATTTTATCATTCAGTTTTATGTGATTTTGTAATCTTAAGTGTTTTTAGGTGAATTTTTAATTTTATGAGTTTTTAATATTTTTTGCTGACCTATGTAAAGTTTAATAACCTGGCATTATGCAAGCTTTATTTTTCCCTGTTATTATTAATTAAAACCCATCAAAACTAAAAAAATGACATAAAGTGACGTTAGGCAAGGCATAACATTACTGTATATCATGCATAGACTTTCATAAGGTTAGGTTGTTATTTCAAGATAGTAACATCATAGAATTGGGTTACTCATAGTTTTATGTGGATGAGTATTCAGTTCGAGGTCCAGGCGGCACCTTTGGTTCTGCATTTTTGTTGGTATTCATGATTGTAGCCTAGATGAAATGCAAGATGTGACCTTATGTCAAAAACAAGCTCGTCATCATTGTACTTCTTTTGAAATTCCACTTAAGTGTGATTATCCAAAGCCAACTCCAGTGAAAGTTATGCTCGTTGCTCTGTTTTTCTTCAGTTTTTAAGCCAGTAAAAAACTATTTCACTAATTTTAGACTTACATGTCTTAGCCAAGAGAAATGTACTGAAGAATATGCTTTCTAAACAATGACTAAAGGTATATATCATGATATTTTGATAATATAAATTTTTCTCATTGTCAGTATAGAACATGAATAGTTTTTCAACGATCTCCATCTCATAAAGCCATGTTGGATATTGAAATGTTTATAGTGTTCCAAAATATGTATTATGTAAGCCTCTTCTCATTTTTCTTAATAACAAATAAGACTACAATCCTTTCACTACTTTCAAGCAGGATTATATATTCTATTTTTTTTCAATCACTATACATAGACCTTAATAAGACTACAATCCTTTCACTACTTTCAAGCAGGATTATATATTCTATTTTTTTCAATCACTATACCTAGACCTTTTCAGGGACTAATTATAATACCCAGTATGAGAACATTATCATTTGTTGCCTTAATTGAAAGTCTACGTGATAAACCTCTAGTCCACTGTACATACTAAGATGTAGTTTTTGGTATACCTCTATTACTAATTTTGATTAACAATAGCATTTTGAAAATAATAAACAATAATTATATTCTCTGAGTTATAATTATCAGACGCTGAGTTTTCCATCTTTATTAGAATACTGTTATATCTGTGTGTTCTTTTTAATAATTATATCTTCAAGCAAATATTTAATTTTTTAACTGTTTTGGTTTTTCACAACTTTTCAATTGAACATATTTTTTTATTGTTCAAGGATAACATATTCTTGTTTATCTTCATATGAATTAGCTAATTTCGTTAGTTTGTACGTCAAAATAGTAAGTTATCAATAACATTTTATGAGTCAATCCTTGATGAAAGCAAAAACTTTTATTTTTTTACAGTATTCCCCTGGTAACATTTGGAATCGTAAATGCAAGGAAGTCGTGACACTCCCCCATTCTTCCAAAGTAGAAAATGAGACAGAAAATGATAGATGGTCATTTTATATTTGTATTGCATATTAATTATTCTGTATCTAACAAGAATCTTGGTTTGTACATAATTAAATGTGAAGAATGTCATTTATGGTATATTTAAGATACTGGATGCAACCTAAACATTTGACCATAAGACCATAGGAAGACTATCTCTTTGTATGATAAAAATATTATAATTCCGGAACAGTGATTGTCCCACATTCTCCATATGTGTTATGTAAAGTAATTGTAAATTAGTTTTTAAAGAAATAATCAGAAAGTTTGATGAGTGTTTAAGGGCGTGTTGATATATGTAGCTTACAACTAATGCCAGTAATTGATTTTTAATGAGATTGATAATTTATATTCTTACTAATTTACATCAGAAGGACCACTCATATCTAGTTCGTTGAAATAATTACAGAATTTTCTCCCTCTCCTAAACCTCCTTTGAATCCTGAGCTGTTCCCTAAAGAAAACTCAGTTTCCTTGGGGCGTACTCTTCTCCTAGGATTTGACCATTTTTTGTACTCATAAGCAGATCTTAAAAACTTTTTCACGCCAGGTGTATGAACGCAGTGATCTCTAACAGACTACAGAATGTTTTATAATACCAAAATACGTATATACTTTTATCATTGATAAGAAGTATATACTTTTTATCATATTATCATTATTACAATTATTATTATATTCATCATTGCAGTACTGTATTTGGGTTTTATCCAAGTGAAGAACTGATCATCCTTTTCCCGCATTAGTTCATTCTCTCATTCTCACTTACTCTTTTCTTCTTTCTCCTAAGGTCATATATATTGTAGAAGCCTATTGAGTGGGTCTCTGAATGTAAACTTTTTTTGTGTAGTTAATGGCACAGATAGCACTCAAGTACTTACTTTTTTTAGTGTAGTACAAAGGCTATTGATACGTTAGTAAATTCTGTCACTCAAGCCTGCAATACTATATATAATTTCTCATATAGATTTCAGGGTTCAAAATTATTCATCCAAGCTTTTGCATAATTTTATCTAGAGGAGACAAGTAGTCTGTAAAAAATGTTTGTCTTGGATTTGTTCAAGACTTATGGAAGTACAGAAAGTTTTCTAGGTCTGTTAATGTTTTTAATTTTTTTTTTTTTTGCCCATACAGTTTGTGGTGCATGTGACAAGAGAAAAAGAAGTAGGTCTCTACACTCTTTACTTTCATAATTGTATAAATTATCGTCCAAACAGTCCAGAATCTGCTATCGACATGACACTTCAGGTAAAACATTTCATGTATCAGAAAGGAAAGAATTTAAAAAGTTAGATTATTTTTTATATTTTCTCCTCATATTTATTTTTCTTTACCTTTTAGTGAGAGTAATTCAACCTTAAGCAGTAAAAATCCAGTTCTAGATATAGGATGTATTAGTAACAAAGTAATCATGTGTATAATTGTTATTATTTTTAAGACATTTTTTTTATATATATTAACTGTGTGTAACACAGGCAGTATTATGGGGAAAAATATTGACCCTTCGTTTGTGAAGTGCTGAGATATAATGGTTAAGGTAAATGAGTGTTCTGGTCAGTGGGTGTGTGCTTTAGCGCACCCACCTCTCAATGGAAGGGGGAGTTCGGCCTTTGTATATGAAATTTGAAATTTTTTAGTAATATATATGTGCAGTAGAAGACTGGAACCCCTAAAAGTTCAGCATTGTTGCTTTGTTTTGTCTTTCTATATTGAAAGAATATCAAGAATTTGTTAAAATTTATCATATATTCACACTTGCTCTGTTGGTATATACAGTCAACCTTTAGGAGATAATGTTATCATTTATTCAGGTAAGAAGCTCAGAAGCACCCTAAGGAAATGGATATTCAGGTAGCAGACAGACTCTGTCAAATATGCCTTCCATTTAGAGATACAGTATATATTTAACTGGTTTACAGATATTTGCTCTTATCTGGATAAGTGCTGTGTCCAAGGTAGTTGCAAATGGTTGAATAATATATGGCTGCTTTATATTTCTTTCTTAGATTGAAGAGGTGAATCCAGATGATAATTACTTATCTGCTGGCCAGATCCCATTGCCTGCTCTACATTTCATGATGGCTCTTCTTTTTTTTCTCTCTGCATGTTTTTGGTTCTTCCTTTTGAAGAAAAGCAAGTAAGTTACTTATGAAATTATTCATATACAGATGGCTTGCTTTATATGCTGTAAAAGTTAGAGGACTTTATTATTAGAATAGACTTGTATTTGTAGGATGTTGATTCAGATATAGTTGTGCTTATACTAATAATGTTGGCCTCTGTAAAAAAATTTTGATCAGTTGAGAATAAGGTATTATTATAATGCCATTTACTTTGGTTTCTTAAGTACCATATTAATAGGTGCCTGTGACTCATTGAACATATGTAGGGAAGGAGTCCATTTTTACTGTTTTTGTTCTATACAAGTTTTTGTAATATTGTTGTCATGTGATTTTGTATACTATCATTATCCTTACAGGGATCCTGTGTTCAAAATCCATTATCTGATGGGTGTCTTGGTGGTTATCAAATCCTTCAGTTTATTGTTTCATGGAGTCAATTACCACTACATCCAGACCCAGGGTGTCCACATGGAAGCTTGGGCTGTAATGTATTACATCATGCATTTGTAAGTAGAGGATATATATATATATATATATATATATATATATATATATATATATATATATATATATATATATATATATATATATATATATATTTTTTTTTTTTTATTAATTTTTTTTATTTATTTTTTTTTTTTTGAGAGAGAGAGAGAGAGTGACATTGATACTGGGACAGTCAAAAACTGCCTTCATCAATAATGGCCCAGGCACGAGAAAATGCCAAGATGAAGGAAAAGAACAGGTTAAGGACACAGCAGAGATGGGGTAATGTTACACAAAGGAAAACGACTGACAGAAAAAATAGTCAAAGTACAGAGGACCTCGAGATATGGAGGATTAGGCCCTGAGATGACGATAGATCCACTTTTTGAAGGAAGATAGGTCATAAGAATTAGGAAAGACATAGGGAGGAGGAGGGTTCCAGAGTCTGGAGGTAGATGGGATGAAGCAGTCGCTGCACCGACCAGTCCACGAGCTGCAAATCTCCACACAGTGCCTGTGAGATGAGGCCTCTTGGCAAGTGTTATGCAGCCTCGGCAGTGGGGGAGGGATGCAACTCGCCAACTCATCAGAGCAGCGATGGAAGTAGTAGCGATAGAAAAGAGAAAGAGATGATGCCTTATGGCGACGAGAGAGAGAATCCAGATTAGAAGTAAGAGAAGGATCATTAATGAGCCTGACTGCCTAAGATTTAAACCTATCAAGAAGATAAGTATAAGAAGAAGCACCCCAGATGTTTTAGCAGTATTCTAATCAAGGACAGATAAGACCTTTATAGATTTTAAGTAACTGTAAAGAGGAAAAGTAATGACAAAAACAAAACAGAACCCCAAATTTTTTGGATGACGATTTAGAAATTTTGATTATGTGATTCCTCAGAGACAAGTTAAAGGCTATATGGATTCCTAATATATTGATAGAATTAAAAGGGTAAATTTCGTTAGTATCGAAAACAATAGGGTTATCAGGAGGAGAGAGATAAAGAGTTAGCCAGAAACTGTGTGACTATGTTCCCATATTCCTTACAAGAGATTTTGTACATTTCTTGTACAGATTTGTTAAATAAGGTATTTCAGTCAATAACTGCAATAAGCTCATCAATTTTGTTGTAATTTCCTTCTGGATAGTTTCTCCTTGTGTCCTTATCAGTGCTCCTACTTGCAGGCAGAACTTCTTTGATGATATTTGCCATCAACAATGCACAGTGGTCACTTTTTCCAATTGGTAGTTCATACTAAATATTTTCAATATTTTGTATGTGTGTGTAATTATAGTTTTTCGAAAAGAATGGATGGAAGGATATAGAGTATGCTGCTAATAGGTATGACATGCATAATTTATAAACTATGAATATTCTATTGGTTATTCATATGGATTGTGAGCTTAATGTTGAAGCATATAAATTAAGGCAGATATATTTAGAAATTCCTATTTCTTTTTATAGGCTGAAGGGTGCTCTCTTGTTCACCATTCTAGCCTTGATTGGATCTGGCTGGGCCTTCATTAAACACGTCCTGTCAAGTAAGGAGCGCAAAGTCTTCATGGTCATCATTCCTTTGCAGGTAATTACACCTCATCCAGGTACAAAGATATATATGTCCTTTATTAAAACTACTCTGAGCACTGTTTTGGATATTTCCATATGAGTCAAAAACTTCACTTATGAAAATGTAGCTTGTTTGGAGTGGTATGATCTAGTCCTCCAGTGATGATACATTTCTTTGTAGTTTACGATTGAGTTGTTATTTTAATAATTATATTTTTATATCCAATTTGATGACTAGCATGTACAGCTTGCTTTTAATAAATGAAGTAAAAGTACATTATGATATGTGTGAGGCTGGGAATAGATTACATCCAAGTTATTGACATTTGTAAAAAGGTACTGTACTTTCATATATAATATTTTATATACAGACGCTCCTCTACTTACGCAGATCCAGAGATACGAACGATGTGTATGATGGGGATAGGTGTGTATGCGAGAGAGAGAAAGATGAAAAGTTATTTGTGTCATTGTCTCACAACAACAATAATGATAATAATAATTATACTTAGAAAGAGAGAGAGAATGAATAAAAAGTTCTGTGTTGCCCTCAGTTCAATGTCTCACAACAACTACAATAATAATGATCATAATAATACATATGATATAAAAGAGAGAGAGAGAGAGAAAAAACTCAGGCGACTTTGTTCATGATTCTTGTATTTCCATCAGCATTGTGAACATATTACTGTGGTGCTTTAATGTCTTTGTAAGCTCTGAATTGCTTGTGAGGCTCTAAGGTAGTCTAATGCTTCAAGATGATCTATTTGATTGAAGGGCCGTCTTTTAGTGTAAGTAAGTTAAGTTAGCATCTTTTAGTATTAGTAGGTTAAGTTGGGGGATTTGAAAGGTAATTTATTTCTCGTTGTAAGCTTCTGAGGATATACGTAGGAGGAACTTTGTTTTTATTCTAGTTATTCCATTTAATGGGCCATAAAGCTTGCAGCTATAATTATGGCTATTTCCTTCTCTGTCTGGCACACCATCCTCCCTTTTCTTCCTTTCTTTTCCTTGTTATTCCATTTAAAGGGGCCATAAAGCTTGCAGCTATCATTATGGCTATTTCCTCCTCTGTCAGGCACACCATCCTCCCTTTTCTTCCTTTCTTTTCCTTCTTCTAGTATCTTTTGGTTTGTAATGTCATGTGATGAGAATTCATCTTAAAGTGTTATAGTTCAGAAATGGTATCCCACTGGCAGGGTGGACCATACATATGTCACATGACTTATTCCATGGCTTGGGCAAGACATATTTTATGTGACAGTATTTTACAACACTTCAGAGTTTGAGCATGTGGAAACTTTGTAGTGTAGCAATGTAAGTGGTGGGGAAAACCAAAATTGACTTATTTGTAAGTTGCTAAGACCGTAAGTTGTATACCTTTGGATTTCAGATCATTGCTAATGTAGCTACAATCATTGTAGAAGAAACTGAAGAAGCTACTCCAGAACATGACACATGGATGACACTTTTAATTCTGGTGGATTTCCTGTGTTGTGCAGCAATACTACTCCCTGTTGTATGGTATGCATTTACATGGATTTTTCAATATGTACAGTTGAATACAAAGAATCTAGACATACTAGACTTAAGAAGCACTTGAGTAGCATTTGAGAAGATAATCAGTTATTGTTGATTTTTCTTTGAAAGTGTTGAAAGAAATATGTATCCGTTAATATATTTTGCACCCTTGAACTTTTTGGATGTATTTTTATATCAATAATTATCGTCATATAGGTAGTTATTTTTTTTTTATTGAAACCTTATTTTGTGTTTAATTTTTCGGAAGCATAGCAGTTACTGATCATGGGTATAAAACTTTTTGATGTTTTGTCTCATTTCATTGTTGTTAAATATTAATACTAAATACAATATTTACGCCTTATTTAGTGTACTTGTGGATGAAGCTGCATTAAAGAGTTAGAATTATATTATGAAAATTTGTTAGAACTGTATATGTGTAATATTAAATATGCAATTTTTTGGGTAAAATAACTCAGGTTATACATTGCTATGAAAGTAAATTTTTACTTAGTAATAGTTTACCTTTTTTCCGTTGTTTTTTGTCAAATGTTTATCCTTGAGCTTTGAAAAATTCTTTTTTTCTTTACTGCATGAAAGTAGTAGGTTATCAACTTGGACAGATTTGGTTTAAGTTAACTTTTATGCATAGAAGAATGCATTTTTGGTGACAAAGAGGTTGCATTTTATGAAATAGATAATGTGTGGCTGGATATTAAAAATAATTTGTGCTTACCTATAAAACTTTACTTCTATTTACCATTATATGATTTTGCATAATAATATGCTGTACAACTATATTCTTGTGTGTTATTCAAGGTCTATTCGTCATCTGCAAGAAGCTTCGCGAACTGATGGTAAAGCTGCTGTAAATTTAAGGAAACTGAAGCTATTCAGACACTTTTACATAATGGTTGTCTGTTACATCTATTTTACGCGCATCATAGTGTATTTACTGAAGGTTAGCTATTATTGTTTTCAGACTTTAAGCTATGCATTTTATTTTATATTAGACAAATATTTATCCTTGAAATGAGGTATCATCAAAATAGAAAAGCAAACCAAGCATTCCATGCATTTGTTTTGTAATTATGAAAGCTTTACACTTAGGGTCAGTATGACGCTTACATTATTCACCACCTGCACACTGGCCAGTCCTACAATGCAGCATCTTATTTTTGTCAGGTCTTCTCACTCTCTTCTTGCTTTAGCAGACTTATTGGTATTATTTTACCCAGATTTTACTCTTGTACAATAAACATGGCTTTGCAATTCTTATTATCTTCATATAATTAAGTCAGGTGAATATTCTTAAGTATAATGACAGTTAACGGTTACCATGATAACACTCTTATCTAAGCAAAGCATGTTGAACATCAGGGAAAATGAACCTGCATTAATGGCCACTTGTTCTTGTGAGTATCAAGCTGACTATTCTGCTATGACAGATAAAAATGTTCATATTAATTCGCAAGCTGTACTTACAACCACTTTCCTTTTATTTATATATACTTGTTACAGATGCACGTGGATTTTTTAAGTATATACATAATTGCAATGAAGCTATGATATTATCCACAGAAAACTTGTTGAACATCAGTGAATCCAAAACCTGTTTCACTGCAAACATGAACACCATCTCCTTCCCAAGTGTATCTTAATAGCTGTCTAATGGGATGCATTGAGGGCCAAGAAATTCCCTCTTTGCATTTTTCCCTTGTTGCAGATGCAAGGCATATGAAGGGGGATATGATCAGTAGTTTCAAACAAGAACCATGAGATTTGGCCTCTGAATGTCCACGTCTGTGGAACAAGTACATGTTAAGGGAAGAGATTCGTGGCAGGCTTGTGCGAAGATATATGAATGTGTTATCACTGAGTGAAATAAAGTTGCAAGGTAAAGGTATTCCAGTGAATGCAGGAGTGCTTTGAATCTGTTTGTATTTCACTCTTTGCTAACACATCCATAATTCTTCTCACAAGCATCGTACCTAACTCCTCTTTCTTAACAGTGTTGCACATTTAGAGACCCATTTACTACAGTTCTTGTGCTATATTTCCTACCAAAACCCCCCCTAAACTTTGACTCTTTGCAGAAAGAAAATATAAAGAGAGGATTCCAAGCCTCCTCACTCCATCCCATTTGTCATCTTTACGACACACTGGAACACAGGAGAAATAAATAAGTTTTGAAATTATTGTCAATGTGGACTTTATTTCGAAAGTTGTGTATTCATATTCTTCCTGTCTTTCATAACCCTGTAGCATGTAATTATAAAATATAAGTGTATTTTCTTCACAGATCACTGTTCCCTTCCAATATGAATGGTTAAATGTAATGTTTCGTGAGATGGCCACTTATGTGTTCTTTGTCATGACTGGCTACAAGTTCCGCCCAGCAACCAGTAATCCCTATTTTCGTGTCTCTGAGGATGAAGAAATGGAAGAAGTGTAAGTTTACGTACTAGATAGTGTAATTGATGAGACTGTTATATATATGAATATATGCACTACCGAAAATAAAAACCTGAGAGAAACAAAGATAAGATAATTATGCCGTACTTATATATTGACTGGAAGAGGGAACAGATTTTGACGTTAGAATATTTCAGGTCATGAGAAAAGGTTAAATTAAGAAGTATACATCTTCCTCTAATTCTTATAACAGTATTATGTTTGCAATGATATATTTCCCATGTTTTGTGCATTTCATGAACATGTGACTAGCTCTTCAGTAGGTACTTGAAACGTGAAATGTAATCGCGGGATCAGCAATACTGAGCCATTTGATCTTTTCATTTTAGGTTGACAACCACAGGACTGACCGAAGGAGTAACCCGTGTCAACCAGCATGGCAAAGAGCAAACCAAAGAGACCTTAGAAGTTGAAGTTTATGAAGATGATGAAGAAATGAATCTCCTCACTACTCAAGAATCCTCTCACGAATTTGATTGAGGGAAAATCATGACTAAAAGGTGTTGAATGCTTTAGATTCCTTTAACAATAAAAGGATGTATTATGTGAGTGAAAGCAGTAACAGTTTAGAAGAAAATAGGCAAATATTAGCTGTATATAATCTTCTTAGGCTTAGTTTTTCATGTATATAGTCAGTATGTTGCTGAAATAATAGGCACAATTGTGTTAGTAGAGTGGCTTTGTTGCAGTTTCTAATGTAAAAATGCAATATGAGTGTCTTTATTTTATGTTCTTTTAATTATAAATAGTTTGAGGTTTTAGAATCGGATGTTTTTGTTCTTGTATTTTTTCTTTAAATATATTTATTATATTATACCTGCTTACCTGAATACTGTAAATGAAAGTAATGTGGGTCACATCGTTCGCTCTCTTTGTAAGAGATACATTCCGACACTTCCCAAGAGTAGCAATGTTTCCAATGTGTGCTTTGGAACTTATCTATGTTTTTCATGCTCTTCCTGAATTGCTGTTACCTGTTCGACTTCATGTATTTTCTTTGCTTTAACCAGTGATTTGTTTAGGGCTGTATGGATCCTTTCTGATGCATTGTTGTGTTATAAAAATGTGTATAAAATTTTGAGTTTGGTTTTCTTTAATTTGAATATTGATATTTATTTATAAGGTTGATAATGATATATGGGCGTACATATTTTTTATGCAAGTACTATAATGAAAATAGAAAGCTATATAATTTGGATGTTTTTTCAAAAATTAAAGAGATAGTCTCTATAAGGGATAGCTTATTATATACATTAGGAAAACACTTTTTCCACATTTATTGGATTAATCACTTATTTTTTTTAATATTATTATTTTTCTATTATTGTGTTAATTTTCATAAAATTGTTTTTTCTTGCCAAAGTGAACAAGCTGAACAAAAGCAAAGACAGAATAAACATTAACGAAATTGATACTCAACTTCTCTGTAAACATAATCAGTCACTTGCATTAATAACTTGATAGAGAAGAATACCAGGCTTCCAAAACTAAATTCCTAACTAGACCTTATGTGTTCCTGATTAACCTTGTCCCTTTATGAAGGATCACTGTTGTTCAGTGAAAGTAATCAGAGTATGTTTTCCTTTTCTGCCAACTCATTCTCTTTCTTGCACACCTGTCACTTTCTGGGTGTAGAGAACTCTACTGCACAGGGCATTACACATTCTATCTTTTCTCTGTGGCATGCCATTAGTTCAAACACATGATAAACCTGCCTTATATATCATCTTCATGATTTTTTCATTATACATTCGTTCTAGATGTCCAAATTTATGTTTTTACTTTTTTAATTAAGCTATTCATGCTCCTACTCATGTTTGTAACTCGCTACTCTTGCAGTGAAACTCTTTGACCACAAATTTGTCCATTAACCTTCATCTCAATCTTGTCACCATACAAATTTTTTAATCAGGTGATGCTGTATTCAGCAGAATCTTGGGCTGCGCATATATAAATAATAATTGGAATTACAAAGTATTGTTATGAAGTCGAAACAGTAACCATGAAATGAATATAGACCATATTTAAGAAAAGAGGCAAAGCTACTGGTGACACTGAGTAATAAACGGAAGGAGAGTTCCTTATCAAAGCAGACTAAGGAGATTTTCTTTTTCTTCAGCTTTAACTCATTTCTCTTGGGGGATTATAGCATCATTCTTTCTACAGTACTGATCCTAGTGAGTGTTGAACTCTGAATGTGCTGGAGAATATGAAAATTGAATTGCTGGAGGTGAAGTGCCTCAAAACCTTTTGTAAATCCAGATGGTTTCATAGGATGAGGTAGAAGAAAGTAGTAAAGACGTTTGTGAGCAAAACTAGATTCTGTCTTTAACCAACAGCCATACTCCCCTTATGATGGGAGTGGCTGGGTCAAAGCAAAATACAGAAGCTCCCCTACTTACAAAACAAGTTACGAAAATTCTCACATATGAACAAAAACCTACCCATTATCTACCCATGTATTAATGTACTGTACTCTATTATTACAATATTATTGCTGTATATTTTATGTTTTGTGTGGTAGTTAAATGTCTTTAGCCTAAGTACTATACTGTTTTGCATGTGTATGTACTGTACAGTACTTTTATTTTTACCTAAACACAACTTCTGAACAATGTTACTTTCGGACGGACTTCTGGAACCTTACTCATTCTTTAATTGAGGAATGTCTGTATGTGGACTCTTTTTTTGGAAGAAAATACCCTGACGTGCAGGGTGAAGTGGATAGAGTATTCTTGCCCCATTCCCTTAGGAAGGGAGTTTTGATATCTAGAGAGCCTGGACAATGAAAGAATTGTGAAGAGAAATAGGTTGGGTTTGTAAGGTATTCAATCTGGATGTAGGATCATAAGAAGATTAAGGAATGGGGATATGATGCCCTATCCAGGAGAAGTTTTGACCTCAATGAGGCTGAAAGCTATGTAAGAGTTGTAAAATAAGTTGACCTGAAGTGATATACAACTCTGCCCTGACAGATGTTAGAGAGGGAAACCAAACCCTTCTATCGGGGCTAGGGTAAACCAGGGAAACCTGATACATGTTTTTTTATTGCATTGACAAGGGCTTGATTTTTTCAGGACTTATGCATACAATTGTTTATGAGTAGATCTTACCGTTCTAGAGATTTAAGTTAGTTTTTATATTTTTGCGATCATGCAGTTTTATTCCTTTGGTCACAGCAAGTAGGCTAATCCTCGTAAGCACTTATTTATGAGGAGAATGATGAAAATTACTTTAATTGCTTCACTTTGTGACACTAGTTTTCTCCGAGCTTCTCTATGAAGAGTGTTGAATTTTTAAAAGTATGCAATAATTTCTTGAAATTAGAGGTATTGAACCATAAAATCCCTCCAAAAATATAAATGCAATATATTTTACTTGTTATGTACATAGTATGAAAGCTTGGAATATGCAGATAATGTGATACTACCCTATATGTACTATATTCAGTAACTTCAGTGTGCTTGTATTGGTCACAAACTAATCCTTTAGATCCTTTTATTTCAAGCAAGCAGCATCACTTTCAGTATGTTGCAGAGATCCCTGTGTGTATGTGTGTCTTTGACATATAAAATCTGCATTAGGTTACCATCAACCTGATATTAGATGCGTTCATTTCAGATATTTTTACATTAGATATTTGAGAGCTAATTCGCAGAGGTGGAGGTTTAATATAGTATAATGAAGGTAGGACCAGAAAAATGGAATTCATGTCACACATTGAGAGAGTACTTATGATAAGTGATACTATTTACAACTTGCACTACACACTATAGGATTTTTTTATTCATATTTTTATTAATGACATTTCTGTAATTTCATTTTGTATAAAATATGGGTAGAAAATGTCGTCAATTAGGCTGCGTCATCCATTTACAATCTCTCCACTCATCCCTGTCTCTTGTATTTTCTCTTCCCTGCTACACTACCATACCGACACCCAATTTTATAACACTCTCCACCCATATCATTCTTGGTCTTCCTCTTGGACTTAATCTGCTTACTTCTGCTCTCCACACTTTTACTAATCATTCCTTAATCTTTCTTCACACATGTCCAAAGCACCTTACCACTTTCTGATCTGACTTATTAGACAATTTCCTTCCAATGCCCATTCTCCAACTATACCTCAACATTTTTACTTTGTCAATTCCTGACATACCTATCATACGTTTCAAACACCTCATCTCCTTATCATTCAGGCTATTCCATTCATTTACTAAACTTACCATGCCATCTAATTACTCACTGAATGACCATGATGATATTACGCAACCCTACGTTCACCTGTAATCTGTCATTCTCACCATTCCTGACTCGCACACATTTTACCACTCATAAAAACTTCTAGCTGCTTTCATCAGCCCTCCTCTTATTCCATACAGTTACAACATGCTTCACAATCCTTCTCAATTAGTCCTGTCATATGCTTTCTCCAAGACCATGGACATCCTAAAAATATTTCAGCCTTTCTCTAGTTACTTCTCACACTTCTGTCTAGCCAAAATCGCTTGATCTAAACAGCCTCTTTTCTACTCTGACCACATTGATCTTCTCGTATCTCTCTCTCTGTCGATTCCTTTCCTAATTTTTTCAGTCAACACTTGCCCAGATACCTTACCAAGCACACTCATTTAACTCATTCCTCTATAAGACTATATTCTTATATACCTACCTTCCCCTTTTAATGTGGGACTACGCATGCACTTCTTTAATCAGTCGGGACCCTCTCCTCCTTGAAACATGCATTCAACAATCACCATCAATTCCACTATTGCTCTGGCACCTATTGACATACCTTCACATGGCATCTCTAAAGATTAAGAAATCGTCTGGACTCGACAGTATCCTTGCATGGTCTCTTAAGGAGTTTGCAGATGAACAGGAATCTGTGTTCTTCAATCCTCGTTTGCCTCATTCAACCAATATGTATACATCATCTCAGAAGCACATATTAGTTCAGCCTGTTCCTAAGAATTGTGACCATCTATTCCTTCCAACTTATGACCTATTGCCCTAATCTGTGCTGTCATTCAAGCATTCGAAACTGCTCATTTCCCGCTTGAAATATCTAAGTCACTAATTCCTGATCATCAGTGTTGCTTCCACTAGGCAAGATCCACTGGTAACCTCCTGGCCTCTCATTCATATATGGTCATGTTCTCTGAAAAACTATGGGGAATCCTATGTCATTGCCATGGATATCTCTATGGCCTTTGACAAAGTTTGACACAAGACTGTTGGCCAAGCTTCTTGCTTCTGGCATTACCCCTTCTCTCTGTTCTCTGATTTCCAGTTTGCTTTCTACATATATACATATACATATGCCTCATTCCCCTTATTAAGGGGGGTGGCCGAGCCAAGAAATGTGCATTCACCATGATCCACATATACCTCAACCACTTCTCCTAGCTCCTTGGGGATAAAGGGTTGCCACATATTCCCCCTTTCCACACTGCTTGGGTTATCCACAAGGTAGGCGGGCAAGGATAGTCTACAGTGAGGCCCCACAGCCACTGCTTATGCACATGGCAACTCCCCTCAAACCCGTCCATTGCAGTTTGCTTTCTAATAGTTTTATATTTGCAGTTGTTGATAGTGCAACATCTGGATCATTCTCAGTTACCAGTGGTGTTCCAAAAGGGTCTTTTCTTTCACCTACTCTTTTCCTTCTCTTCATCAACTATCTTCTCCAGTCTCCATCTTCCTCTCATCTCCACGCCTTTGCCGAAGAGTCTACCCTTCATTTTTCCTCTGCTTTTGCTTCACGACCTTCGTCTGCTTCTCATAATCTGTTAAAATATTATTTTCAAGTATCAACTCCTCTTTACAGAGAGTAGCTGAATGGGGCACCCAAAATTTTGTTACATTTAATGCTTCCAAGCACAATTTTTGGTTATCACTTTATCATCTACTCCTCCTGGCTTCCCTATTGTATAGGAAAATAATGAAACATCCTCTTTTATCTCTGTTAACATATTAGGAATTCAAATAATTTCTAGCTAATCTTGGAGAAGTCAAGTAATTCCAATTTTATATAGCTGCATCTAAAAACTTGGGAGTTTTAAGGCTATCAGGCTCATCAGTCACCCTTCTACTCTGGATTCTCTTTCTCTGCCAAAATGTCTCATCCCTTTCTCTGTTCTGTTGATACTACTTCCGTCGCTGCCTTTATGAGTTGGTGACTTACATACTTCTCCCGCTGGCAGGCTTTGTTGCGCTTTCCAAGTTTCCTTGTCTCACAGATACTGTGTGGAGATTTGTAACTTGTGGATTGGTTGGCGAAGTGACTGCTTCTTCCCTTCCATCTCCAGACTCAGGAGATCTCCTTCTCCTTTTGTCTTCCCTAACTCAAATGACCTTTTTTCCTTCAAAAAACTGATTTGTCATCTCAGGGCCTAGTCCTGCATTATTTCTAGGTCTTCATTACTTCTACTGCTCTTTCTACCTGTCCTTTTCCCATTGTGTATCATTCTCTTATTTCTTCCCTGTCCTTGTACTGCTGCCTTTACTTTATCTTAGTATTTTCTTGCTGCCCAGGCCAGTGATAGCAGTATGCTTTCTTGTCCTGGTGTCACACATAAAAAAAAAATACAAGAAGCCAGTAAAGTTTGACCCAGTAATCTGTAGTAGAATGCTGTACTTGCTATTGTGATCAGCATATTTCTGATAAAATAATAGTAATACTATTAAAAACAATAGTTTGTTTGCCAGAATCATCATTCTACTTGAACGCCAGTATCATCTTTAAGGCATGACATAGAACCCACAAATATTGTGATGTGAGCGGTTTTACGTCATGAACTCCCTCTTTTAGTAAGGGCTAGGATGGTGCCTTCTTATGAAGGACTTTTGGTTTTGGCAAGTGTGACCATTATCCAGAGTGAATGCCCTTTAGCCTCAGACCATGGCAGGCAGTGAACCCTCGGCCTGACAAATCAAAGACATGAGTGTAACCACTCGGCCCTGGTGACCACTTAGAACCCACAAGGATTAAAGCCTATTAAATGATAGAGTATTCTTGAGTAACAGTGATAAATCTATATGGATGATATATAAATATTAATACAGTATAAAAAATAGAAAACTTTCCGAGGACTCTGGATCAGTCGTTAATTCAATAATTATTATAATAATAATAATCTATCTATAAAAGAGTCATAAATCCCTTTATAAAGAGGGATGCTGAATCAAAGCAAAATACCTTGACTCTTTGCAGGAAGATAAGACAGGAGGAGATTCCCAGTCCCCTTGCTCCACCCCGTTTAGTTGACTTTTACAACATGCAGGGGATCGTGGAGGAAGTATTCTTGCCTCCATCCCTTAAGGGAATATAATCATAATAAAATAGTATTGCTCCAGATTACATATTAAACTGATTTATCTATTTTTTCAATTTTTCAATACATAACACATGTCTGCTAGACAGCAGAATTGATGAGACCACAGTGCTGTGTGGTTGGAATTTTTTCTTGGTCCCTCCCCATCATTCTCCTCACCTATATCCGACATTCCCGTAGCATATCCTGCAACCGCAATCATATTTTACTTTCAGTAACACAAAATATTCAGCTCATCTCGCTCTCATCTACTAGCAACTGCCAATCTGCTCTCTTCTCCCTCTCCTCCTTTCCAGAGTTGCCTCTTACTCTTCACTTTTTTTCAAAGCATCTTTTTATTTCTTTCAAAAGTCTCAAATAAACATCTGCTCCTCCTCACATCATTTTTCCCTTGGCCTATCTCATGTGCAGATCACTAACTTCTTTCCATGTATACCTCATTTTCCTTTTCATTCTTCTCTTGGCCATTCTCACGTGCACATCACTAACTTCGTTCCCTGTATACCTCATTCTCCTCTTCATTTTTTCTTTGGAACCATACGTCATATTCACACTTTTTTCCTACCACTGCCACACACTTTGTATCTTTCCACCATTACTTTTGCACACTTCAAAGCTTCCTCCTATAAAATTCCTCCATTCCTACACTGGCTTATCAATCATTTCTCACTATATCCAGAAACTTTTCAGACTTGACTGATACTCAGATTTATTTTTTTTCTAATTCAGCTCAATTTCTTTCAGCACTTCTTTTCCTTCCTCTTCGCTCCTTTTCCTCCACCTTTCATCTGCTTTCGATTTCTTTCAAAGGATAATGATCAGACAGTTTACTACTCTCTTTTTAATGCATCACATTCATAATTGGCAATCAACATCTTTCTCTGAAATTGCCTATTTATTATAATCTGTACATTTCCATTCCTTCTAAGCTCATCATGTCTCCTAATTACATCATTTTTCCCTCCATTTTTTTTCTCACTAACTTCCTTCCTACAATTTACATCTCTTGTTTCTTGCTTGCTCCAAATCTGCACTTTCTGAGAACCCACCTCTTTGGATACTCTTTGGGGTTTCCTTATCAGAACCCCCTAAAATACTTTGATTGTTTTTGAGAACAAATTAGGAGGGGGGCTATTTCCAGCCCCTTTCCTCTAGCATATATGTCTTCTATTACAACACACTGGCAGAACATGAAGGCAGTATTCTTGTCCCCCCCAGAGAAGAGAAAATGTAGAGAAAGAGAGAATGAATTTGTGAGGTAGAGGTTCTACATCTCGCTCAGTCGGACTCCATCCTCTGCACAATAAAGATGAATCTTGTAAACTACAAACATTGACCCTTGGTATTTCCTATAATACACATTTCTTTATAGAATCAAGTGTAGGGAGTGTGTTTGACTTTGATGCTCTTTTATATATTGTGAATTTGTTTTTCTCATCACATGTCATACTGGGTAGAGATTTTGACACCTTTGTTTTGAGTTTTCTCACCTTTGCTAGTCCTCTTTTTCCATTTTTAATTGATCGAATCTTAGGCTTGGCTGTAGCTTTCTTTGCTATTTATATCTTATTTTGTGTATGAGTACACATAAACTTTTTGTGCTTTCTGTTATTTGGGTTCTGTATACCATTATCTGTATACCTATCTATTAATTTGCGTGTTTAAGTCTTCCTAGAAGCCTATGAAGCTACCTTTCCTATACACATGAAGATAGAAAACTTGAGTCCTGCAGGTCTGATTCTGCGTGAGATTCAATATATACAGTACAGACGCTCCCCAACTTATGAACATTCAGAGATACGAACAAAAACCTACCAATTATCTACCCATGTATTAATTTATGTACAGTATTACTGTACTGTATTAATACATTATTATTACTGTATCAAAATTTGTTAATGCTGTATTATTTATGTTTTATGTAATAGTCAAGTGTCTTTAGCTTAAGTACTTTGCAGTCCTTTATTCTTTTACCTAAATACAACTTACAAACAATTCTGCTTATTAATGGACTTCTGGAACCTAACTTATTACTAAGTAGGGGAGTGTCTGTATATGAAGTTGAGGGACTCCTGATTTGGATATCGACTCTTATTATATACTTTAATCATGATTATTGCTGCTTATAGCGCTATATGAATATCTGATTTTCTGTAGTCCATTAACTTCTTGCCTTCTTATTCTGTATCTGTTCAAGTTACTTGTCCTCTGGGTATCATATTCAATTATTTTTCCCAATAGCTATTGCTGCTTATAGAATAGCTTAAAATATATATTTACAGTCTTTGTGTACTTTGTCAACTTCTTGCCTTTTTACTTTTTATCTGTAATAGCTACTAATTTTATTAAGTAAAATGGAATTACTAATTAAAATAAAGAACTTGAATGACAGAACTGTTATTACATTTGAGCCCTTGAGAAGCAGATCTCTTTGAAGCCAGCAGGGTGTAGCATATCAACTAAAGACCCGTGTCTTTCCCACTCATTCACACTTGCTCTATCAGTCACCGTCCTGTGAAGCCATCTGA
>JAXCGZ010015255.1:100000-123311 GCA_037179515.1 Halocaridina rubra | reverse complement strand
GAGAGAGAGAGAGAGAGAGAGAGAGAGAGAGAGAGAGAGAGAGAGAGAGAGAGAGAGAGAGAGAGAGAGAGAGAGAGAGAGAGAGAGAGAGAGAGAGAGAGAGAGAGAGAGAGAGAGAGAGAGAGAGAGAGAGAGAGAGAGAGAGAGAGAGAGAGAGAGAATGATTCCCTTTTCTCTGAAGCCTTAGGTTAGATGGACCATTTTGCTCTCAATTATGTTCTAGACTGAAGACTTCGAAGAGATGCTGTAATATCATAAGACACACCAGTAGAGGGACAGTTAGGCTTGAGAAATAATGAACTCCCCAATTTAGATTAACTTGGGTTGAGATAGAGAGTTCTTATATAAAATCCTCATAGACAAATTCAACATTTTTTTTTTTTGTTAAAAGAAGAGCTAATTAGAGCTTTACTACATTTAAAAAATAACCCTGTATACCGTTTTATGTTGTAGCTTCGGTTCCAAGAAGAGGAACACAGCTTGTAGATGAAAGAAAGTAGGCAGAGATGGTGTAGGTTTCACCTTACATACCATGTGAAGATGAGTTAGTAGAAGTTCTGGCAGTGCTGCCCCTGAAGGCTGCATTATCATCTAACAATGTATAAAATATTCTCTTATGGATATTCTATATCCGGTTCTTGGTATAGGAACTAAGCCAGTAGAAGGTAGGTAGGTATTTGAGGGCAAGAAGGCAGAGATTGGTTTGGTACACTTCGTGAACAGAAAAGTCTCGTTATTTAGGAAATTCACAGTAATTTGGGAGGAAAAGGTTGGGTCGAACTTTTAGGTCACTTTCACACCAAAGTGGCACGTCGCACGTGGCATGCCACATGGCACGCCGGTTGAGAACGAACATTCGGAAATATATGAAGCCTTTCACACAGAAGTGGCGTGTAAGTCGCACGTGGCACGTAGGATGTGTCACGCCACTTCTGTGTGAAAAGTTTCATATATTTCCGGATGTTCGTTTTCAACAGGCGTGCCACGTGGCAAGCCGCGTGCGACGTGCCACTTTGGTATGAAAGTGGCCTTAAAGGGTGGTTTGGGGTCGCATTTCCAAATCAAATGTTCCGAAGTGCGCCCCATGAACAAATCGTGACGAATTTGACCCACTGTACTAACCTCTTCTTCCTATACACGCACGAAAGTGCGCGCGTATTCACATGCGCGCGTATTCACATGCGTGCGTATTCACATGCGCGTGTATTCACATGCGCGCGTATTCACATGCGTACGTATTCACATGAGCGCATATTCACATGCGCGCGTATTCACATGCGTGCGTATTCACATGCGCGCGTATTCACATGCGTGCGTATTCACATTAGCGTGTATTCACATGCGTGCGTATTCACATGCGCGCGTATTCACATGCGTGCGCATTCGCATTCGTATACATTCATCCTTGCTCGTATTGACACTAATGATGGCAATACTCGTACATGTTATATTGAAAAACAGTTTCATTAGCTTCATGTGTTCCGGTTTTACGTCACGGACTCCCTTTTCAACCTAGGGCTAGGACGGTTGCCTTCTTGCGAAGTACTTGTTTTGGCAGATGTAATCGTTACCCTGAGTGCATGCCCTTGCTAACCTCAGACCGTGACGGGGCGCGAACCCTCGACCTGAAACCTCAGAGTCGCGGACGCTACCGTTTGAACCACGGTGACTACCATTAGCTTTATGTGTATATTCAGAATTTAATGGACTTGAAGTCTCTTGCCAGGAAAATGTTCTTAGAATTATATCAGTTATCCTATAATAATTTGAGAGACCATAGGTAGAACAATGTCTGTAGTCACCGTGGCAAAATGGTAGCGTCCGCGACTCTGAGGCGGCAGGTCGAGGGTTCGCGCTCCGTCACGGACTGAGGTTAGTAAGGGCATACACTCAGGGTAACGATTATATCTGCCAAAACAAGTCCTTCGCAAGAAGGCAACCGTCCTAGCCCTTGGTAGAAAAGGGAGTCCGTGGCGTAAAACCGGAACATAGGTAGAACAATGTCTCTAGAGTATGTGCAAAGCTCCTCTGCAACTTTGCTTGAAAACTTCATTCACAAGTAAAAGCCTTGGCCTCCCATGATTTAATTAACTATTTTAACTTAGCTTTATATTGCTAATTCCCGCCCGTTGCGATACTACAGCTGAAGGTTTTTTGAACTTAAATAGGTCTGTCCAAGACAGTTCGATGTTAATTCTTCCTTCGGTTACGGTTCTTTTTCTATGCCTACATTTACACTGAATATTCTTCGATATTCATCACACATCTTTTATTATCCCTTCACATCTGACAAGTCATTACACTCTCCATCTTTATTTCTCTTTATGTATTCTTCGTGCCCAGGCCCGATGAAGGCTGTTTTATTTTATTATTTTTTTGGCTCGTCCTGGTGTCACAATCATAAAAAAAAAAAAATATGGCTCAGATTCTCCCAAGATTACTCTCTTCTAAACTATTCGGTTAAATGGGACAATAAAAAAAAGACTTGAAGCCAGTTATTACTGGAGCGAGCCACCTTAACTCGGTACAGGTCTCAAGTCCGGATAAATGGAGGAGAAATGCATCCGAAGAAAAGCCAAGCTTAGCATGATAATGCAGAGAATGAAGGAGAATTAAGATCCCATAAAAAAAAAAAAACATGGGATGAGTTGATGATGAAAGAGGCTTAGTGTTGTTGTTGTTGTTGTTGTTGTTGTTCCGGTTTTACGTCACGGACTCCCTTTTATACCAAGGGCTAGGACGGTTGCTTTCTTGCGAAGGACTTGTTGTGGCAGATGTAATCGTTACCCTGAGTGCATGCCCTTGCTAACCTCAGACCCATTTTAAGGCAAACTAACTTCATAAAATATAGCTAAAGTAACTAATAAGACTCTTGGATTACTTAACGTATAAGTAAGCAAGTAAAATATCAAGACAGATAAGTGCAACAACGATTTATAATCAGTTCTGGTTTTACGTCACGGACTCCCTTTTCTGCTAAGGGCTAGGACGGTGGCCTTTTTGCGAAGGACTTGTTTTGGCAGATGTAATCGTTACCCTGAGTGCATGCCCTTGCTAACCTCAGTCCGTGACGGGGCGCGAACCCTCGACCTGACGCCTCAGAGTCGTGGACGCTACCGCTTGAGCCACGGTGACTACATAACTATTTGTAATCAGTAATGTATTAAGTTGTAAGAAGAGTATATAAGTGAATATTTCCGTCATCTTGTTCGCGTGCCTCAGAGTCGTGGACGCTACCGCTTGAGCCACGGTGACTATATAACGATTTGTAATCAGTAATATATTAAGCTGTAAGGAGTGTATATAAGTGAATATTTCCGTCATAGTGTTCTCGTGACCTAGGGTATTTTATCAAATTTTCGATGACGTAATGCAAAATCTCTTCCGAAATAATGGTTACCTTTCCCGGGCCATAACCAACTCTCTTGCAGAAAAATACATTTATTTTTCCTTATCACCTGTTCGTGTCTCTCAGCACATAAAAAAAAAAATTCACAGTATAATTGATTTACGCGCCATCTTGCTTAATTATTATCTCACGATACATAACCATCTTTTACAGGTAATAATATATAACTGTTTCCTTCGTCCTCTGCGGGAACAGGCAAGGGAGCTGGATAAGCATAGGTATTTTTTGCTGCGGAAAATAAACACCATCTCCATAGCTAATGCTCTCCTCCAGACGTTCTCAGGGGAGTAAACCTTGGCCCGATTTCTTAAACAGTGTAAACCTAGGATACCATATTGTTAGTTAGCTAGACACACACAAATGGATTTCATAAACGCATCTGTCGCGGTTCTGTGTATGGCTAGGATCCCGTACGGGATCCTAGTCATACACAGAACCGCGTCAAATGCGTTTATGGAATCCATTTGTGTGTGTCTTGCCAACTAACAATATGGTATCCTAGGTTTACACTGTTTAAGAAATCGGGCCTATAGAACCGCGTCAGATGCGTTTATGATATCCATTTGTGTGTGTCTAGCTAACTAACAATATGGTATCCTAGGTTTACACTGTTTAAGAACTCGGACCAATGATTCCAGTCATCTTGAACCCATATACAGCATTTTAAATTGCGTTACTCTTCTTATTTTTTTTCTTAACCTTATGGGACTGTGCCGTTTTATCAGAAGCAAGTCGCTCTGGTGTAGAAGTTGCCTTTTATTCCAGCTGTAGATATAACACAAGCTCTGTCGTGATAATTGGCAGATACGTGCTCTATCATGGAGGTTGGTTTCTAATGATAATAAGGGAGAATTTTTCTATTTAAAGCATTAAATATATTTGTGTGTGTGTGCATATATATATATATATATATATATATATATATATATATATATATATATATATATATATATATATATATATATATGTGTGTGTGTGTGTGTGTGTGTGTGTGTGTGTGTGTGTGTGTGTGTGTGTGTGTGTGTGCATAATAAGCAGTAGAGTCAACAACATTCTCTGTAATTGTGAGATGTTTAGTTTGTTTACTCTAAACCAACAGTTAAATACTCTCTGTGTTAAGTTTTGTTTGTTCAAACAGACACATGCCTGTCGGATTATGTGTAGATCGGTTTGTCTGTAGTTTTGTGTCTATAGTGTATGTCCAGCCTTTAATTATCCACCTTTAATGAAAATATTTTACATCTTTCATTTTTTTTTTCAAATTATTACTTCCATTTTATTATTATAAATTACTAAATTACTGTGTATGTATGTATGTATGTATGTATGTATGTATGTATGTATGTATGTATGTATGTATGTATGTATGTATGTATGTATGTATGTATGTATGTATGTATGTATGTATGTATGTATGTATGTATGTATGTATGTATGTATGCATGTATATGCGTGCTAACACACATGTAATCTACACATGCCTTCATAATGTGCATTATGCAAAACCAAACTGTTCTCTTAGTCTAAGTAAGGTTGTGTTCAACTGAAGATAAAACTTTTAATTGCAGTAAGCTAATATTTACCTTCTTGAACGTTTCCAGTTAAAAGGATTAACAAGTGGAGAATATTTCTAGACCGTATATATATATATATATATATATATATATATATATATATATATATATATATATATATATATATATATATATATATATATATATAAATACAGCGCATGCCCCCACGATATATGCTTAGAATATACGCTGAGGCCGTGCATGTAAGAGATATAGCGTGTGCACCTAAGATATACATGCAGGGAATATGTCTGTGCCATACATTTAGTAATATAAAGTATAAGTATATACCGAAGGTATACATTTAGGGTATACTCCTGTCATAAGCATACTCATAATACTGTTAGGAATGTGCCGAGGCATATATTGTGTGTATACTAAGGACTTCAGGGCCCAAGACCCCAAAATTATTTGCTAGACGATTCCATGATAAAAAATACGTAAGTTCACTCAGTATCTATATATATATATATATATATATATATATATATATATATATATATATATATATATATATATATATATATATATATACATATATATATATATATATATATATATATATATATATATATATATATATATATATACTGCCGCATATTGAACAGAGGATACAGTACAATGGGAAACTAATATTACGTACTGTGCAGTAGTTCCCTATGTATCTTTTATCTTATAAATCTTGTCTAATTAATTTTTTTATTTACAATATATTTACGGAGATTTCCTTTCACTTGTTTAATTTTAAATATAATTTATTTCATAACATTTCATTATCCGTTTCTTATTTCTGTTATTTTTCATTTCATTTTTCTTCGTCTGATTTCATTTTTGCCATCACGCCATTCTTATTTTGTTATTTCCTGGTAATAGTTCAGGGTTTATGTCCCAGATTGGAATACAAAGTTTTGCTGATATATTTAGTTCACGTATATATATTTTTTTTTATATTTATTTGTGTTATATTAATAAGAGAATGTTCGTTTTGAATCTATTAAGTGTGTTTCCTTATGTATTTTTATTTTAATATGCCTTATTACTCGCTTATAATGAATTCATTTTTTTTTTCAAATGTTAGTGATATCTTTCATATTGTAACTTTTAATTCTGATATATATTTATTCATTCTTGATTTGTAGGTTTAGTTTTTAACTCCTCCCATATGCTTTAGCTACAATTTAAATTTTCGTTAATATTTTTTAAAGTTCCATTTTGTTACTTCTACAGAATTACCTTATTACTTGTCGGGCATAGCTCTAAATGTCATTTATTTTGGAGGCGGGTTCTTTCAAGCAGAGTCTTTTCATTATGTTTTAATCCTAATAATAAGTACTTTTAATTTACCATACATGAATTTTCCATATTCAGATTCAATTTCCATTCATACCAATCATGAAGTTTAGATTTTTTTTTCATATCCTTTGGTCTTATACTGGAATTTAAATAAAAATTTTGGTATATTAATTTTTGAAATGACATCATTTTTTTATTCTTTCAGTTGCTATTATGAAGTAGTTTTACTTATCCTGATGCTTTCTGATTTATTTTCAGGTTGCAAGCAGTGAGGACCCAAGTACAGAACAACAAAATGCAAAACATGTTGAGAGCGAAGATGCAGAGGAAACCGGAGTCGTTCTTCAGGAACAACACATTGCTCAAGAGAGATCAGATGCTGCGTTTCTAGATGCTTCAGGTGGAGTTCTGGAAGATCAGATTGCTTTGGAATCTATAAATCGTGACTCTGCACATACTCAGTATGTCGCACCTCCAGTGCAGAAAGGTCCCTCACCACCTCCTGCTCCACAAGCTATTCCTGTACCTTATCCTGTTCCTGTTCAACCAGGTTCTCTTGTGCTTCCTCAGCATCCAATTCCTCAAGCAGTAAAAGCACCGCAACGAGGCTATGGAGCGCAAGCAAAGCAACGTCCATTGTATAATCCCCCTCCCCCACCTCCTCCTCCACCGTCCTTTGGTCATCCAACCCGAGCAAAGCATCCACCTCAGCCTATTCATAAGAGACCACCTCCACCACCAAAATCCTATGGAGCACCACCGAAGACTAGTATTGTCCCCCCACCTCCAGCACCAGGATATGGAGTTCCACCACAGGCTACTTACCAACCACCTCCTCCTAAGCCAATTTACTCTGCTCCTCCTCCTAATCCTACATATTCTGCTCCACCTCCTGGTCCTGTATATTCTGCTCCTCCTCCTAGTCCATCATATTCTGCTCCTCCTCCTAGTCCATCATATTCTGCTCCTCCTCCTAGTCCATCATATTCTGCTCCTCCTCCTCCTAGTCCTGCATATTCTGCTCCACCACCAGCTCCATTATCTGATTACGGTGCTCCTAAACCTAATGATGTATACACAAGCCCAGCCGTTGCTGCACCTATTCACGTTCCCCCTCCTCAGCTTCCTCTTGAAGGTGCTCCACTACCTGCACCTCTACCTCTTGAACCAAATTATGGTGCTCCTGTTGAAGGTAGAAACCCTCTTCCTGGACCCATACTTAACACACAGCTTCAAGGTACTTATTCACAACCTCCATTACCAAACTTACCTCCATTACCAAACTTACCTGTAGGAGAACCTCTTCGAATTCCCCAACCTATTAAAACTGATTCTGATGTATCTGGTTCTGCAAATTCATATGTTCCTCCTGAGTCACTTGCTCCAGGTGACCCATGGCCAGGGGCAGTTCCTGATATGCCAAAGATCACTGCATTGGATGTTAAGTGTGAGAAAAATCTTATGAAGGTCAATATTGCTTTTGATAAACCTTTCTATGGGATAATATTCAGTAAAGGACATTACAGTAATGTTAACTGTGTCCACTTACCAGCTGGTCTGGGACGTTCACAAGCAACATTTGACATAGCTATAAATGCTTGTGGTACTATTGGAAATACTGAAAATGGTCTTTATGGCTATGGAAGCCAGAGTGGCTCAGGCACCTTCTTTGAAAATACTATAGTAGTGCAATATGACCCACAAGTTCAAGAAGTGTGGGATCAAGCACGCAAGCTCAGATGTACATGGCATGATCAGTATGAAAAATCAGTCACATTCAGACCTTTCCCAGTTGATATGTTAGATGTTGTTCGTGCAGACTTTGCTGGTGACAATGTTGGTTGTTGGATGCAGATACAGATGGGTAAGGGTCCTTGGGCTTCTGAAGTATCTGGTTTAGTTAAAATTGGGCAGACAATGACAATGGTTTTGGCTATCAAGGATGATGATAATAAATTTGACATGCTTATTCGCAATTGTATGGCTCATGATGGCAAACGTGCACCAATACAGCTTGTGGACCAGCGTGGATGTGTCACTAGGCCTAAACTAATGTCGAAGTTTACAAAGATTAAGAACTTTGGTGCATCAGCATCTGTACTGTCGTATGCTCACTTCCAAGCATTCAAGTTCCCAGATTCTATGGAAGTTCACTTCCAGTGTACAATCCAAATCTGTAGATACCAATGCCCAGCTCAGTGCAGTGATGAGATTGGAGGAGGCTATGAGACTCCAGTTTCAGGTGGTCGTGCCAAACGTGAAGCAGAAAGCTCTAAAGACAACGAGAAGGACATTGGTGTAAATCGCGTCATTCAGGTAGTTTCTACACGAGATCTGGCCTTTGTACTTGATAAGAAACAAGGAGCTTCTGATACGGATTTAAGTGAACCCAGCACTGCAACTTTGATTGCGCCATTAATTGAAGATCAAACAGGGTTGATCTGTATGTCAACCCCTGGATTTGCTGCTACATTGGTGGTTCTCTTAGCTATACTCATTGTGTCATGCTTGCTTTCAGCTTTCTTGTGCTTGAGATTCCGTGGATTTGGTGATACGCGATCTATTATTTCATCATACGATAATCCAGCTTTTCTTCATAAGAAAGGCACCTTTTAAACCTATAAATAATAGCATTCGAAGCACTTGATATTAATTGTGGCACGGCTATGAGGCTAATAAGTCTACCTTTTTAAGTGGGCTGAATTATGAGAGTTGTTACTTTCAGAAAATTGCATCCATCTTGCCTCTTTATAAGGACAACAGTTCAAAATTCTGGGATTTTGAGGTGTAGCCGTGCAATCATTTAAAAGCCGCTGTACCATCTGGGGTTGCGGCCGGGCATTCGGGCACCAGAAGTCATTCTGTAGGGAGGTGCCAGAGGAGACGGGTCACCCTGGGTCACCTCCTCCATTAGCCAGTGAACTGAGTTACTCAGTCATTACTATGTTATATTTCTTTCGCATATATATAGTAGCTCAGTTCTACAAGTATTGCTCTAAGACACATACCTACAAAAAAATGGTTTTTTATTTATTGTCAACGTTATTTCGGCATAACTCTAAATCGAAATGGTGTTCTTGTTAATGGACGAATCATACATATACATACATAAGAGTACCTCATTACTGAGGATTATACGGTCTTTAAACCGCTGGCGGATTAAGGATAAGTAGTATTAAGTGATAGACTTTGTTAATATTTATATATAGCTGGAACAAACTGTATTCACGTTCGCTTCAATCTATGGTGGGTTAAGTCTGAATGTTAGGTAGGGTGGCCATTCATACTGGTGATGAAATATGCCAACAGATTCACATCACTGTAAATTATTCCCTGTCCTTCTTGGAACTTCACAATAGCTAACAGATTTTTTTAACTCTGTGTTGTCCTGTATTTTTTATTATTGAAGCCACTGTATTTGTATAATAGTGTTTAATAGGATATTTCAATAGTACATTGGACTCTATTTACTTTAGTGACTGGGCACTTTGATATTTGGGTCTGCTCTCATTTTAAAGGCCTTCTACTAAAAAAATATTAATACTATTAGTATTCAGTTTATGCACGTTAATATTTCCGATAAAAATGCAATAATATACTATTTCTTCCGCTCTTTAATAGAAAGTTTCTTCCGCTCTTTAATAGAGAGTTTCTTCCGCTCTTTAATAGAGAGATGCCATAATTACAAATATTTGTAATTTTAATGCTAGGTTTTTTTTTATTTGTTATGAGGCTCAATTATTATTATTAACTTCTCCACATTCATCTTCTTTATAATCTTTATGGGTGTTAATTATCATTTCTAATTACTGCCACGATTGCTGTATGGGAAGGCCAAAAAAAAAAAAGAGAACATATTAATTTTCAAGGAGTGGGCCTGAAATAGGCCAAAAGAAGAGAACATATTAATTTTCAAGGAGTGGGCCTGAAATAGGCCAAAAAAAGGAGAACATTAATTTTCAAGGAGTGGGCCTGAAATAGGCCAAAAAAAAGAGAACATTAATTTTCAAGGAGTGGGCCTGAAATAGGCCAAAAAAAGAGAACATATTAATTTTCAAGGAGTGGGCCTGAAATAGGCCCCCAAAAAAGAGAACATAATTTTCAAGGAGTTGGCCTGAAATATGGTATTGGAGTCAGGCTGCAACCCATCTCTATAGCAAACTCGTGTAAACAGAGAGTACATATAGTAACATCGACCCCACATAAAAGTGGGAAAAGATGTAGACGAAGAAGAAGAAGAAGCGAGTACATATAGTATATAGATTAACTAATATTTATAATATATTTATGTCAAAAAAACAAGACATACTGGTGTCGCAGAGAGTGAATCTATAATATTCATATTTATAATTTATTTATTTAAAATATTTAAATCACTGTTTATTGTAAAAAGTTATTTTGGAAACAGTTTTGCACGTTTTTTTGCTCTTATCCAAGATCTGAAACTATGCAATTGTTACCTATTGCCAATGTTAGTATAAGGAAAGTATTTTAGCTTTTTTTTTTCTTTTTTTTATCAAGATTGCCTCTTCTTATATCAGAAGTGATTGATGACGAAATTGGCTCTTCTTATATCAGAAGTGATTGATGACGAAATTGGCTCTTCTTATATCAGAAGTGATTGATGACGGAATTAAACTATATATATATATATATATATATATATATATATATATATATATATATATATATATATATATATATATATATATATATATATATATATAAAACAACTTCAAAATACTTCGTATTAAGACTTTTTGAGTGTTTTAGAAATTGATCAGTAATGGTATGTCAATATTATTCTGACATAAAACGTCTTATCTGGATATTATTGCATTCAACTTTACTTGTGAAAGCTATTTTAATTTTTCAGAACTGATTGAAAATATTCTTAGAACTGAATGCAAAATATACTAGATTCTATTTCCTACTTGATAATTCTATTAGAATTTAATAAGAAGTTTACTAAATTTTCTTTTTAATCATAAAAATATTTTTAACATGATCGAAAATTTCACATAATCTTTCTTAACACTGCAAATTACTCAATTCAGAACTTACTAAATATTTCGCTGGATTTTTTTAAAAATATGAAAAAAAATCTCAAATATGATAAAGACTTTAACTTAATCTTGCCTAAAAATATGAGAACTGCTTCAAAATTCTTTAAAATGTACTTAAAAAACTTGTCAACTATGCCAAAGTTACTCCAGGCAGTTGTTATATTTTACTGAAAATTTAAAAAAATTATATATTTTATTGTAATGTTGCCAAATTATACTGAAAACTTGCAAATCTTTAATTGAAATGATATACCAAATCGTCACTGAAATTTACTTAAAACTAATAACTGATATTTTTTTCTTTTTGGTAAAATTGTTCTTAGTCATTTTTTGTATAGCCAACATGATTTTCAAAACCTTGATTAATATACTTCAGAATCTATTTTTGGTAAAGTAGTTCTTAGTCATTTTTGGTATAGCCAACATGAGTTTCAAAAGCTTGAGTAATATACTTCAGAATCTATTTTTGGTAAAGTTGTTCTTAGTCATGTTTTTATATCCTACATGATTTTCAAAAGCTTGAGTAATATACTTCAGAATCTATTTTCAGATTTTATGATATGTCAGAAAGTCAATGTTCACACTCCATTCATGTCGACAGCTAAAACACTTTATAGATTGGGTGCAAGTATGTCGTAGCAATTTAGATTAAGACTATTTTTAATCATTGTTGTTGTTATTGTTATTATCGTTATAATTACCATTTATTTATTTAAAGAAAAGAGAGAGTGAGAAAGAGAGAGAGCGAGAACGAGAGTGATGGATATGCAATAAGTTTTTGTATATAATGGCTCGCCACTCTGAGGGACATCTTGTGTTATATGTATAAATGGTATTTGTTGGTCTGATCCCAATAGTAATTGTTAAAAATTGTTGTTATTATTGTTATTGTTATTATTTATTTATTTTGTTTAACCCAACTCATTCATACATAGCATCTGTTGGGTTCCTCTCTTTCATTGGTTTTTGTCTTGTACTTTTTTCTTCTTTTTTTATTTTTTCTTATAGGGAAAAAAATATTTTTTAATTTGCTTTAGAAATGATGTGAAGGGTCTCAGTTTTGGCTTCCTTCATGCATTCTCAAAGAACCTTAAATATCAGGAAATAAGGCACTATCCAGTAATTGTTTAATATGGATTAATATATGTGTAGTTTCCTTTTTTGCCAAGTTTTCTATAAGACATTTCGATCTTCAAAAATTACATTTTAATTTTCGAAAAGCTTTACATTTTCATCAAGAGAAATTTAAAAGTTTATTTGTCTTAAAAAAAAATGTATAACCAAGAGTAGATTTTATGGGAATATCTGTATTTTATACTAAAATTTAATTTATAATTTTAAGTGAACTGGTGTTGATGACTCGTCATTTATTTGACCTGTATTATTAATAAAAAGACTTTTCCGCTCTCATTTTGATTTACTTAACTTCTATTTCCATTTTTGGATTTTTGTACATAGGACCTCTCCCTCTCCATCACCTTTCTCCTCCTCCCAATATTTATTCGTCTTATTTATTTATCTTTAATTAATATAAAAGTTATTATCATATTTTCTTCTCCTTCCTTCGAGCCTCCTGGCTAGTACAGTGGTAACGCGCTGGCCTCGCATTCACGAGGTCGACGGATCGTGCCTCGTCCAGGCAAGAGAGTTTAAGTTATTTACTGGGGAGGTTACTCCTGTGGCTGGGCACCACCCTATGGGTCCTCCATGACCCGTTCCGCCCATCCGTGGGTGGAGAATCTAAAAATAAATCCTTCCTTCGCTCCATCGCCTCCCCTCGTTTTATGTCATTATCATGTGATTTACTAATAATTATATCTAAATATTTGATTACCGAATAACAGACATATTGATGTATGTATCCTAACAGTGTACATGTAATGTTTTTTTTTATTTTTTTTAGAATGTGTTGAAAAAAGTTTTTGCTGATTTTGTGAGAATTATTTTCAGCTTTTTATGTTTCTTTGTTAATAAAACGTTTTCATAAACTTGTAAATTTGTTTGTTATTTAAAATTCCTTTTTATTCATTGGTGAATGAAAGCTGTATGTTGAATATATATATATATATATATATATATATATATATATATATATATATATATATATATATATATATATATATATATATATATATATATATATATATATATATATATATATATATATATATATATATATATATATATATATACACACACACATATATATATATATATATATATATATATATATATATATATATATATATATATATATATATATATATATATATATATATATATATATATATATATGCACACACACACACACGTTTTCCATTGTTCAAATGTTATTACAACCCTAGAAACTTGGCTTAGTATTATGAAATAAATATTTTAATATATAAAATCTATGACAATTTTATACTCTACATACATTAAATCTATATTCCCTTTACACGATTTTCAATTAAATGAATATCATAGCCAGACTGAGGGAATAATATGTCTTATGTCATGCGCTGATTATCCAATCGGAAAACAGATTAATGGGGAATCGACCAATCAGGGCGTAAAACGGAGCTGGTACCCCATACTACGGGTGCTGGACTTAAGGGCGGTTTACACGGTCAAACGGTTCGTCGAACGCGGTTCGACAGACAAGTGTTTGAAGTGATGTTCGAACGCGTGAACGGGGTATTTGGTTGTCGAACTTGAAACGTGTTCGACAACCAAATACCCCGTTCATACGTTCGAACATCACTTCAAACACTTGTCTGTCGAACCGCGTTACACGGTCAAGCAGTTCGTCGAACGCGGTTCGACAGACAAGTGTTTGAAGTGATGTTCGAATGTGTGAACGGGGTATTTGGTTGTCGAACACGAAACGTGTTCGACAACCAAATACCCCGTTCACACGTTCGAACATCACTTCAAACACTTGTCTGTCGAACCGCGTTCGACGGACCGCTTGACCGTGTAAACCCCCCTTTAGAAGCCAGTAATCATGAGTCAGTCTCATGAACTCTGATGTGGGGAGGATATTTTTCTTCTCTGTCTTTATACAGTTTTGTTGACTCGACAAAGAGAAGGAAAAGGCAGCTAGAGATATTAGGTCAGTTGTGGATCAGTATGATTGAGAGGCCATACTACGATACGGGCAAGTTAGCTTGTTCTACGGTTCCTACGTATAAAAAAGGAGGTTTTGGTAAGTTATGTGTGCATTTACATACATACATATATACATGCATGCATGCATACATACATACATGCATACATACATATATATATATATATATATATATATATATATATATATATATATATATATATATATATATATATATATATATATATATATATATATATATATATATGTGTGTGTGTGTGTGTGTGTGTGTGTGTGTGTGTGTGTGTGTGTATGTGTGTGTGGTTCTATGTATTATAACTTTACATGGGGCCATACCACAGGCACTCCACTGAACATTACCTATTCAATATTACATATTCAGTACTCTTGACATTGAATTTTTAAATGAGTGGAACTCATCTCGGAGGGAGCACCTGATGTAATTATTAGGTCAATCAAAGGTAACCTTATATAAACTAACCTCTTTCCCGGCTTAAACACCTGAATGACAACAATAAAGGTACAAATAATCAAACAATTAACAAATACATTTTCTTTGTTAAGGTCTGCATTGCTTTGCTTCCTAGGAACGAGCTTTCAAAGTAGGATTAAAAAACATAGTGTCTTGACTGCGTGATTTAATTTCCAACGTAAAATTAATAAATAAAATTGAATACTAATAAATATAATAAACTAATAAGAACAAAATGGAGACACAAAATAATGTTAGAAAATGCATTTAAAATCGTTATTAGCAAAATAATATTCAAGCCATTGGCTGCAAAGTAATAATGTTGAATAATAAATGGTTGGAAAATAAACAGATAAAATACAGGCTTCAGGAAGGGTTGCAAAGTAGGCCGGTCTGTTGCGCTGACCAATAACTGAGTAAAATTGACCGCAGTGAATCTACTCATGAGCGCGCCCTACCGCAGTGTGCGGCTGCCACGACCGTCCGAGGGCTTCGCCTTAGCCAACTGCGGCTACGACCGGAATGCGGTAACGAAGACAACCTGTTCATGAAGGGGCGTTTTCGTTCGCCCAAACAACGAAATAATAATCACTCTTTCGTCTTCGCTAGTTTCAGTCTTTTTCTCACAGGGAAACTGTAATTATTATTATCATTTTTGTGACATAACTGAGTTGATTGTTCAGCACGGTTCACGGTAACGTTGTCTGAGTCGACATGTTAGTATTATCTGGTAGACATTCAAAAATGGATTTTCTTACGGAGCAAAGTCGAATTTTTAATATGTATTTAGAGAGATAGCTAATAATGATGATGATGATAATAATAATAATAATAATAATATTAATAATAATAATAATAATAATAATAATAATAATAATAATAATAATAATAATAATAATAATAATAATAATAATAAAAATAATAATAATAATAATAATAATAATAATAATAATAATAATAATGATAATAGTAATAATAATAATAATAATAATAATAATAATAATAATAATAATAATAATAATAATAATAATAATAATAATAAAAATAATAATAATAATAATAATAATAATAATAATAATAATAATAATAATAATAATAATAATAAAAATAATAATAATAATAATAGTAATAATGATAATTACTGTATTCCGTAATCCTCAGGGAAGCTCATTAATAGAGCGGGCAAATTGGGAAGCGCGGAGCCTGATATTTACAAGTTCGATCCCGTCTCGGAGCATTAAGGACATTTGCCTTTAATCCCCCAGCTCCAACCTGTCTGTGTCCACTCCCATTTGAATAGAAACAAACTGAGACACGAAGTTAAAAAAAATAATATCTTATGATATATATATATATATTATATATATATATATATATATATATATATATATATATATACACTTCCTCCGTGATCCCCTGCGTGTCGTAAAAGTCGACTAAATGGGGCGAAGCACCTAGCAAGTACTGAGAAGAAGCGTTTCTCTTGAGGCAGCTTCTCTCAGCTTAGCAGATATGTTGAATACACCATTTGATACGTGGAACCAGTTGTAGAAATACCTTTACGACTTAGGGAGTGAATGAATATATAATTATTCGTCTTGTGGCACTCATGAAGAAAAAATTTACGCTCACCTGCTCGAAATCTCAAGAGGTTAAGCCTCTACGCTAGTAAAAATACCCGTGCCGCAGCACTCATATAAACAGAAACATCTTTTTTTATTATTATTACAATTATGGGTTGTTTTTAAGTGTGTTCTGTTACGAAAGGTGTAGTAGTAGTAATGTATTGTAAGAGCAGCAACAAATACTATGTATAAAAGTCTTCCCTGGTTTCCTCAAGAATCATCATCCATTTTTTTTTTTTTTTTTTTGGTAAGTAAAGGTACAATATGGTCCATATAACACTTGAACTGGAAAGGATGGGAAACTTCCCCTTGACTATCAGCAGTACTTGCAATGTGTCATAATTTATGTGTTTTGTGTATATATATGTCATTTACACTATTGTGTATTTGTATTTGAAGCAAATATTGATATTTGTCTTTTAACATTGGGAACAATATGTTATCTCTCACACATTGGACAACTATAAATTATTTTATTTGCAAATTATATATATATATATATATATATATATATATATATATATATATATATATATAATGATGAAATAAAATACTCTCAAACATATCAATATGCACTTGGGAGTGTTCGAGAACCGAGGTTATGTTATAAAATATACACTTGGGAGTGTTCGAATACCGAGGTTATGTTATGAAAGTACTGTACCATTTTGATTATTCCACATCTGTTTGTGAATTTTTACGTAAACCTAATGATTTAATAAGGAGTAACAGATGAGGGATACCACTACCCTCTCCTTTTACACCCTACTCACTGCCGAACAGAGTTATACAGTCCAAATGTTTCTTACAGATTTTTTCTTCGCCAGAGCCGCTGAAGTACTAAGAAGTAATGCGTAGTGGCGCCCTCTATCTACACCACTGCTGACATATATATATATATATATATATATATATATATATATATATATATATATATATATATATATATATATATATATATATATATATATATATATATATATATATATATATATATATGTAGTGGCATAGTGTATTTTCTTTCTTTATTTGGAGTGTTGTAGTGGAATGATATATGTCTTCTTTATTTATATATTAATTTATTTATTAATTGATATATATATTTTCACTGGATTTCACATTAGCTAAGCCAAATTGAGCTTCAAGAATAGAAAACCACCCTGAAACGCAGGTGTCCATGAATGCAAGGGCTTTCACTGCTATGTGCTTGACGGCACTAGATTTATCATCATCAGAATCGGGCATTGTTTATGACAGCTTATCTTGGAGTACAAATACTGAAAGAAACCTAGGCCTTGCCTAACGGTATGATGCTGAAGAAATTTTGTCACTTAGGCCTATCTTGTCAATTACAAATATCTTGTCACTCCGGGGTCAACACTTTGTAGTTCAATGTTGACAAGATATCAAGATTACCACAATATCATTTAAGGTATCAAAATAGGCAAAATTCATTAATTTTCAAGCAATTTTATGTATCGAAAGTGAACAGACCAAAAGTATCACATTAGACGAAAAGGCGGCAATACAGAGTCAGTGTTGCCATAAAACAGAGTTGAATAATAACTCTCATACTAATAACATTATTAATATGCAAAATTATATTGAATATTACTTTAAGAAAGTAAATACTTATCTAAAGAAAGAAAATCAATCATATTATTACAAAAATATATGTGGAAATTTTACTAGAAAACATTAACTCTAATAACAAAATGTAACCTGGATATAAGGAAGAAAAATCATAAACCCAAAACAACGTACAGTTCGTTAGGACAAAAAGAAGCAAAATTAAGGGATCAGTTTAGAACAACAAATGTCCAGTTAAACCGACGGCGCAACTGCCGAATATCAAGGTCAAGAAGAATTTCACCATAAACTCTATTGACTCACCAGTGGCCGTAGAAATATTAACTGCTGTTGGCCTTAATAACATTTCTGAAACATACTTATATGGAATAATGGAGACTGCTGCTCCTGTATCCACAGTGAAGACCATGTCACTACAACCAATTTTGGCTACAACCTGTAGAAGTGGCAGAACAGAAGTGGCCGTAGCTACAATGTTCTCTTCTGTCTGCTTTATTAGTTTTCCGAACTAGGAAAATTCCGTGCGGGCGACGAGGACCTAGACGTCGATGCTGGGGACGGCGCTCTAGAAGAATCCTTCATCAGGATATTTTGAGATTTATTCGGCCATTGGCACCACGGCTTGCACAATTTAGCTCGAGTTCCATAATATAAATGGGCACGACAAACTTTTGGACGTTGATTTTGATGGAACGGTAGCACTCCTAGGCCTACAGGTGGATTCATGGAAATTGATACATACTGGGATGTACTAGCTTAACGAGAAACTGACGACTGATCAACAACATTGATGGGCTGCGCCCTATTATTATTTTGAGAAAATACAACTAGTTCATCTGCAAGCTTGCCTAAAGCTGGTAAATCCATATTTTGCTGAGAGGCTAAAACTGCCGAAATACTACTGGGAACTGCTTGCAAGAATTTATGTTTCACTAGGTCATCTGTTACTCCTAATTTAGAAGCAGTTCTGCGAATTTCTTCTAAATAAACTGAAGGCTTGCCATGCAATACTGTATTACCTATCAAATCATTGAAAAGTTCAGGCTTGGTCTGTTCAAAAAGATTTGTGAGGTATGCTTTAATTATATCATAGTCTCTCCTATTTAAAGTGTCTTGGGGAACACGTTCTACAACAGGAGGGGGCAAGGCAGATAACACATGGAAAAATTTGTGTATATATATATATATATATATATATATATATATATATATATATATATATATATATATATATATATATATATATATATATATATATATATATATATATATATAACTTACACGTAACCAGAGGATAGTATAGTCATCGTGATGTTTCTCCTTTTATTACGACAAAAAGCACTGACATATTGTGAGATACTCCCTTACAATATGGATTTTCATTATTCCAGAAAATGCGTATAAAATAAGAAGTGAATCTTCCATACAAAAACTAGCAAATTATCCTAACTGCAAATTGAGCAAGGATCTCAGGTGCATAATAATAATAATAATAATAATAATAATAATAATAATTATTATTATTATTATTATTATTATTATTATTATTATTATTATTATAATAATGATAATAATAATAATAATAATAATAATAATAATAATAATAATAATAATAATAATAATAATAATAGAAATAATAATAATAATTATAATAATAATAACAATAATAATAATAATAATAATAATAATAATAATAATAATAATAATAATAATAATACTGTGATTAAAATTAATGTCTTTTAGGGTTTGACCGCTGCAGACGAAGGTTATCTTACTACTACGTTATGAGGTATTGAGTCATATGGCTGGCAGTATGAATGCTGGTTGTTCCAATATTCTACCAAATCTGATAAAAACTTAGAATATATGAAAACAGACAGTCTTATAAAAACATATTAGACTGAAAAAAAAATACATAGCTGAGATATAATGCAATATGAAACATTTAAGAATACAAGAACAATAAAAAAAACATTTAAAAAAGAGACTTACAAAAACTGAAACAGATAAAACTTGTAGAATGGTATGAACATGTATTTAATTTTGAAGCTTTTCATGATTTTAGTGTGAGTTGCATTGTATGGCATGCCAAAGTATGATTACATTCTTATGTAAATCTTACCAAATTATGTAAAAGTATAAGTATGAATCATACTAATATATGAAAACATATTAATAAAAAGGAATTTATTATATGAAACCTTGGCCCGATTTTTTAAACAGTGTAAACCTAGGATACCATATTGTTAGTTAGCTAGACACACACAAATGGATTTCATAAACGCATCTGACGCTGTTCTTTGTATGGCTAGGATCCCTTGCAGGATCCTAGCCATACACAGAACCTGCGTCAGATGCGTTTATGAAATCCATTTGTGTGTGTCTAGCTAACTAACAATATGGTATCCTAGGTTTACACTGTTTAAAAAATCGGGCCACAGAACCGCGTCAGATGCGTTTATGAAATCCATTTGCGTATGTCTAGCTAACTAACAATATGGTATCCTAGGTTTACACTGTTTAAGAAATCGGACCCTTAGTGTATATGAAGCATGGCAAAAAATATGAAAATATATCAAAATATTTTTTTTATATATAATAACATATAATATCATGGCATTGTTATTATATGAAGAATACAAAAAAAATCTTAGCAAAAGCATACCAAAATATGAAAATATGAAAACATGTTGAAGCGAAGCATCTAATATGAAAACAGACTAATGTGAAATGAACCATTACGTAAAAAAATACTAACATTAAGTATATAATAGTATGAAAACATACTAACAGGAATCAAAACAAAATATAATTATATTAGAATACAGAACTGGGAAAATATTTTATAAACTAAACTTAAGAAATAAATCATGAAAACAAGTAAACGACATCCAATGTACACAGAAAATATAAACAGTAAATCAGTAAATTGTATTGTTGATAGGAACTGTAAGTGCTCTAAAAAGTCATTTAATTTAAAATGAGATCATTGTAAAACTGTTAAACTAGCAATTAAAACAAAAACGGAAAATAAATCGAAGATAAAAAAAAAAATAGAGCCTCGTCGCTATATTAATATTATAATGCCCTTTTGGAACCCATTTTTGGCCAGAGTTCTTAAACAGTGTAAACCTAGGATACCATATTGTTAGTTAGCTAGACACATAAAAAATGGATTTCATAAACGCATCTGAGGCGGTTCTGTGTATGGCTAGGATCCCGTACGGGATCCTAGCCATATACAGAACCGCGTCAGATGCGTTTATGAAATCCATTTGTGTGTGTCTAGCTAACCAACAATATGGCATCCTAGGTTTACACTGTTTATAAAATCGGGTCTTTATATAAAAGATATAAAAACTGAGAGTAAAGGAAGGTCAGTTTGAAATGCTCTACTTTACCTAACCATTGTAAATACATTATTTCCAAAAGTGGCAAAACTTTACAGCTTATCACCAAACTTATTTTACTCATGCTTACGGATTTAGCAGAGTGGTAATATTCCAAACACTGTATAAGATTATATGAGTTTGATTTTTCTTATGGGAATTTGGGTAGGAATTCCTATTCCAATTCCAGTTTCCATTTGGTTCCTTGAGAACCTGCAAAATGTTCTCGGAAATATTGTAGTCTTTACGCAATATAAGTTTTGCCATCATAAAATAGAGCATTTTGATATATTCATTTCCTTGTATTGATATGGAAGATCAAAAGGCATCGAATGACTGTGTCATGATGAATTCTTGTTAATACCCCATTTTCTGGCTTCTATTCAATCCATATCTCTAATTTTTCATTAGCATTTAATACTCAACAATGTAAGAGTTCTGTTAAGTGTCAAGATTCCTTCACCTTAGCATAACAAACTAGTTCTTAGTTTCCAGTCAAATTGACGAAGTGCAACTTCCAGGAAGCTTTTTAATAACAAGCTAGTTCTTAGTTTCCAGTCAAACTGACGAAGTGCAACTTCCAAGAAGCTTTTTAAGACTGTGGTGTTGCTTCAAGACCTTCAGTGCTGTCTATTTCGTGAGCTTCCATTTGCCTGAAAGCTTCCATCATTTGCTGAGCCGTAGCTTGGCACCTTCGGTACACAGTGCCACAAGCTCCTTCACTGTTGCCGGCGTTCTTGCCTATCCAAGCAGCATTTTCATACATGCCTTTAGTGGTGCGTAGTGTTGCATAAGATGGTGCAGTTGGGACACTGAAAAATTTAATAAATATAAAATGTATGAACATTATAAGTTAACAAGGAGTTTCAGTCAGTATTTACAGTAGAAAATACCCCACCCCCTCAGATTGCAGTGATAGAAGCTCAAGGGCCGGTATTAGAGAACATCAACCTTACAGCCACAGAGGTATGCAAAGCGCTGATGGATTTAGATGTTCATAAAGCTACAGGTCATGATGACATATCCCCTCATGTGCTTAAAAAATGCGCAAACACAATATCAGTGGCACTAAGTATCATATTTAAGGAGTCACTAGAGTCGGGGGAGATTCCAAGATGCTGGAAACAAGCAAATGTGATACCTATCTTCAAAAAGGGAAGGAGGGATACGGCTCTGAACTATAGACCAGTTTCCTTGACCAGCATAGTTTGCAAAGTTATGGAGAAACTACTAGGGAAACATATCTCTCTTCACTTGGAATCCTTCAACTTTTTGTCAGTGAGGCAACATGGCTTCAGAGAAGGTAGATCAACAGTAACAAACTTATTAGAATTTTATGATGAGGTAAGCCAAATCTTACAGGAAAGAGAGGGCTGGGCAGATTGCATATTCCTAGACTTCCAGAAAGCGTTTGACACTGTTCCACATGGGAGACTTATTAGGAAGCTGCAATCAATGGCTAGAATAGGTGGAAATGTTTTGGAATGGATAAAAACTTACTTAGAAGGAAGGGAACAGAGGGTTAGAGTAAGACACTCAGTGTCTGAATGGAGAAAAGTTAGTAGTGGAGTTCCACAGGGTTCAGTTTTAGGGCCACTTTTGTTCCTTGTATATGTAAATGACCTACCAGAGTCTGTAAATTCATTCATGAATATGTTTGCAGATGATGCAAAGATTGTGAAGAAAGTAAAAAACGAGAACAATGGTAGAGAACTTCAGGAGGATCTAAATAATCTGCATGAGTGGTCAGAAAAGTGGCTAATGAAATTCAATACTTCAAAATG